>JAODKF010000055.1:931253-968419 GCA_026779585.1 Mormyrus proboscirostris | reverse complement strand
CTTGTGTGTTTTCCTGATTGCTCGTTGTCCTGCACCTTTCCCTATTGGTTAATTGTCTGTTCACTCCTGCCTGTCATCACCTTGTTCAGTTTTGTATTTAAGTTCCTGTCTGAGTTTTAGTCCCTAATGGTTCATTGATTGTTGATGTTTGTTGCTGGTTGTAGGTGTTTGTTTGAGTTTTTGTGAAGATTGAGCTTTGCTGTGTTTAGATGTGTATTCAGATTTGGTTATTTAGTTTCTGTTAATCCCCTTAAGTTTTTGACCCCTCATGGTCTTTTGATTTCGTTGTGCTTCTTGGTGTTTTTCTGTTTTGTTTATCAAAGCCCCATTTTTTTGTCCTTGAAGCCACCAGCGGCTTTCACCTTATTTCTGCCCGCGCCATGCCACGTTCCCGTGCCCGAGCCGCCCGCATTTGTGACATGCATATTGCATTCTATGCTGTGCTATAGCCATTGAACACACAGAATGCTATATTTGAAGTGGGTAGCTCATTTTAGGCAATTTAACATAGACTAAGTTTGACTTGATTTTATTTGAAATTGATTTACCCTTTAATGTTCAATGGGAACATTTTGACTTTGTCATGACCTGTACAGGATGGGGTCCTAACATTCCTAAAGGGTACAAGTTAGGATTCCTGAACTGATGTTTCGTCTTATATCGATGTTGACAAGGCTACATGATTTCATGGACCCTGACTTTAGCGCTACTGTGACTCTTCATACATTTAGCTAAAAAAAAAGAAATAATAGTCTTTATATTTAACCTAAAAAAACCACAGACAGACTTTTTGACAAGAGTGTCTCCAGGGTGTTGGCGATTTAATGGAGGAGAGCCCCCGAGTCACTAATGGGGCCTTTTGGAGAACAAGGATCTTCCATCAATAGACGGATCTTGAGGGGCACGGCAGGGATGTATGTGGGACTAATGGAGGAATCATTTGATCGCTGGGTAAGGTCTAGAATGAAGCACCGTTGCTTTTGACCTACGTCATTGAGTTATGGACCTGCTCTTTTGGTAGAGCGACGGTTCAAAATCCCAGTTGTGCACCAGCTTCAGCATTATCTAGCCTGACGATCTGTCTTCCTTGGTTTTCAGCTTCAAATGTCCTTCTAATGGAGCACATTTGTGGACATCCTTGGACTCCTCTCTACTGCTTATTCTGCATACAGCTGCTAAAATAAGTAAGACACACATTTCCAAAAGAAGAAAAAAAGATCCTGGATTCTTATGGACAGTCTGTCAGAAGGAGGCCTTGGCGAGGCGAGCCGATTGTTTATCTGTGAATGCGTGTCTGACATATGCGTGATGCATTTTCGGTTAAACCCACATGATTCCTGGCCTTAATTAGGAAATACTAATTTAGCAAGAAAATCTGCAATGTTAATCTGAGCAAGATCAGGCGGCTGTTGAGAAATAAATTATTAAAAATGAAATGATTCACTGCAGCGTCTGAGAAATTAGGCAGGATTGCCTAGTGGTTAAAGCTGACTCAAGTCCAGAAGAATGAAGGCTTTAAAATATGAGCTAAGTCTCCGACTCCGAGCTTCCCCCTGTGGTAATACCCACCTTTCTGTGCTGAAGTCTCACCCAAGATGCCAGGCTGGTATGAGAATGCCTGGCTCCCAAATGCACTGCGGCACGCCGGGTTGGTCGGGATAAGTAGTGCTGCATGAGTGTGACTTCATAGAAAGTTCTGGTCTAAATCACGCAGCTGGGATTATGAGGTGTTCAGATAAATGCAACCTAATTTCGACCCGCCTCAGAAACAACGCAGCCAGACGCAGGGCTTTTGTGGGCCCGCACGCATGCCAGGTCGTCGCATGTGAAGGTGCATGAAGGGGACAAGATAATCCGCGCGACCTGCGAACCAGGGGCTTCTGGGATGTGAGGAGAATTCACCAACTGCAGGAAATGCATGCAAATCACGCATGCAGGAGACCGAGGCAGACGCAGGGACCCACCCAGGTGCACTCAGAGAATTAGCCACGGCGCCACCATCTGGCTGGTTTTTTGTGAATGAATTGGCAGTAATGCACAGCGACGGCGATACTCCAACCCCGTGTGTTTTCTCAGCCCTGAGCATTTTAAGCACATCTGTTCCCAGCACTTGCAATAATTCCAGCCCCAAAACCTAATGGCGGCAGCTAAAATAAGATAAATCTTTTGCAGCCAGTTCAATTTATCATAGTGAAATCAAAAACATCATTTTGTTATTAACCACCCCGATCCCCTCCGCAAAGACCACATATTTTTAAGACGTTAAGTGAAGGCAGACTGTCACAAGTACATCACCAGAAACCAAAACTGAGTCATGTGCTCAGACGTTTGGGTCTGCAAAATACCACCCATGTATTTTGTCTGCGCTAAATGGCCTCATGTGCCCCCCCTATTTTTAAAGCAAATGGTGCAGTCCGCGTGTGTGTCTGTGTGTGCATGCGTGCGCGCGTGAACCTTTCACACTTATTTTTCAAATACTATTACAAAAAAGGGTGAGTGTGTGATCCATTTCATAAACACACACACACGCACACACACACACACACACGCTTTCAATATCATGTCAGTTAGAAATGCAATCTTTTTTTACCGAGATGAGAGCAGTAGATAGGTGAGTGCGGGTGAGGGGCTGCTCCTCTTCCAGGTACACCGTAATCCCGTTGATGGGGCACGCCCCAGGTAGAGAGGCGTGTCAACCGCCGTGACAGCTGACGGACGGTGATTTATTTGACCGTCAGTCTCGCTGAGGAAGCTAGTCGGGGCCACATCCTGCAATTAATTTGTCAGGTTAAAGACAAAAAAAAAAAAAAAGCTGACGGTGTGGGGAAGTAATGAACGAGAAAGTTTGTGACAAAGCCTTTTCCCTCCCTATAAATAGCCGAATGCACAAATAAAAAGCTACACAGCTTTGTGTTAAGATCATGCTCTCCATGTGCCGCATGTGTTCTTGTTCTCAGGGCCGTCAGAGAAATACCTTATTTGCACGGATGTTCTTAGCACTGTCTGCAAAAAGTGTATGATGTTCAAATTAGAAAAATGAAGACTTAAATGATTATATAGGTTTAGTTGAGCGTGAACACAAACCTGGTTCTGGAGAGATTCCTTAAACAGTCTGCAAAGCCTTTGTTTGACTGTATAAGATCTGAGGAGAAATATAGCATTAAGAAAAGGTAGGTCTTAGGCTCACTTGTTATTACAATATTATTTATATTTCTCATTTTAAGCCTGATTACAAAATTATTGATTGCACTGTAAACCAGGTGTGGAAACTCACTTATTAGAACTGATGGTGAATTTTCCACCAGTTCATCTTTGACAGACGTAGGTTTGCATGCAATGTGCTGTCGTGCGATTCCCAAACCGGCCTCATGCCGTCAACGATGTGCGGCTAGTTAATCAATATGTGGCTGAACAGATTATGCAGTCAGACATGGGAGATACAAAGGAAAAGTCCACGGGGGGGAGGGGGGGAGGGTCCTGGAGCAGGACAAAGTCATTGGATGGGAACGTTAATTTGGTTGACCTGACAAGTGCTGGATTAACTTCTTTGGGAGCCCTAGTCTGACCTGGTTCATGGCAACGGGTTATAATAATAATAATATTTATAATTAGTCCTGACTATGTAGCGACTGTGGAAGGGGTTGATGGCAGTAGAATTAGCTGATCAGGGATCGTGCTCGTGGCACAAGGAAAAATTATTGGTTCTGAAAGATAACCAATCACATTGTAGAGGAGGTGGGTCCAAGCAGCTACAGGAGGCGGGGCCAAGACTGCCTACCCAGGTCACTTGGATCCACCTCCTCTAAAATCTGATTGGTTATCTCTCAGAACCAATCATCAGCCTGTGCATTACTGCACCCCTGCACCTGAGCCTTATTCCCCATCATTACATAACACTTATGTGCTTTTTGTTTTCTCTCACACCTAATAAATATGCCCAGTCCCTGCTGCCTGGTCCAGCTCTCAGCTGTAGCCCTTCCGTGACTCAACGCCCGTTTTGTTTTTTTGTTTTTCTTCTGCCCCCCCACGCTCACTCCTCCCCTCCCCAGTTCCCTTACCTCCTCCCAGCCCTGCATCATGCAGTAGCACTCGCCTGCCCCGTCCTGAGGGGCCGCTGTGAGACGTGGGCCGCACCGCCGGTGGCCCAGCTCAGCGAGTCGTTGGCAGGGTGCCCCGTTGCCCCGTGGGCCGTGCTCTGTGGGAGCTGCGTTCATCTACAGAAAAGCAGCTTTTGCCCCAGAACATGGGAGACAAGTGGCAGACACTCAGACCATGCATTTGCGTGGCCCCCCCCAGGTTTGGGGCCCCCTGTAAACCACATGCTGTCACTACACTCAGTATTGTGCTTTGTGAAATCCATTGAATTATCCACTGTGGTCCTGGGGGAAAATGCTACTGTATATCTGTGTATAGATGGTGTGAAAACGCCTTTGACATGATTTGACTATTAAGTAAACATTTAATAATGTATTGTACTGCACTGTAAACCGCGCATTGATTTCAGGAGCGTCATAAAATAGCGCATTCATTTGTTATCATGACCCGGGGCCGTCGTTAGGGTGGCTTTTAGGATAAGTACAAGTTACCCGTAAGTCAGCTGTTTTTAATCTGGGGACTGCCTGCATTTCTACAGCTACACATATAGAGTCTGAAGCTTGGGGTCCGAGCGCAGGGTCAGCCGTTCAACGAGCGCCCTGGAGCAGTTTTTGGGAGATTACGGACACTGTTCAAGGACCCAGCAAAGATGTGACTGCGGTCTGATCCGGTCTGAAGGCCGTTTCTCCAGATCGGTCAAGCTTCTGGTGCAACAGTTCATCAGACGGAGGAGACTTTGCTGGGACAGCGGACTCCTCATCTTGGGGCTCTTCCCTTCATGGAAGCTGAATCGCACATGGATCCCTTAAGACAAAACACGACCGCCTGCAAAACCACTTCCATTAATGAATCTCAGCCATCCTTTTCAAATCTCTTATTAATGTCACCCATGGAAACAAAAAGACAGCAGTCAGCCTTAAAATGTGAAATAAGGATGGTTGCGCACCTTCTGGGTAAACACCTAATCTATCCACCGCAATATGGTGAGACAATTTCCGTTCCCCGGAGCTTCTCCACCAAAGGATGTGAAAGGTGAAAGTAGTCTTTGATGTGTGCTTCCTGCTTCCAGTATAATCAATACTCAGGCTAGGCAAGGGGCCTCTTTTACACTCGTGTGTTTTCCATTATAAATACTTGAGGAGGAAATGAATACATTGAATAAAACTGGATTCTGTGGGGGAATAAAATGAAAGCATCTCCTCTGTCACATTTGGCATTAAACCACTTAAATTCTCATTAGCAGTTGAAATTGTACAGTTTTTTTTTTTGTGCGTGCGTGTCCCATGGAAATTCACAGAACACCTCCCCTTGTATCTGTAAAATCCATTGTCAGCGATGCTGATGGGCTCACTTTCTGATAGTCTTACTCAGAAATGAGTGAGTTCCATTCTGGTGACAGCAGGCAATTTGTGGTGCAGTTGTGTCCGTCCCACACCGTCAGCTTCCTCGTTAAAATATCAGAGAAGGGAATGAATACTGTAATTATTGAATTGTACTGTTTATTTTTACTAGTTTCACTGTCAAATCATAAACTGTTTTCGTAGTTTATGCATGGCAATGGCTGCAGGCATTTGTCAGTTGTACTAAAACCTACCATGTACATCTTAGATAATCCATTAGAGGTAGTGTCTAGAAAGGATGGAAAAGATCAAAAGTGGGAATAAAACCGCGCAAACCGTTAAATGTTGGTCTTTAGAACTAATTGCATTTGGAATTTTCTTTCAACAAAAGCCAAAATTAAATCAGCAATTATCAAAGACATTTCTTTTAGCAATCAACACGTGCACTGTGCATAATTTTCTGGCGTTTCTGTTGAATAATGCATATCATTGGGCGTTTACCAGGCCATGACAAAAATTGTTACCTCTATTTAAAAGATTTCGGTTGATGAACCTTCTTTTGAAGATTGACACATAAAAATCTGCATATAGTGCATTGTTATGCTGAATTACATACCCCTTTGGCTTTCTCAGATTCGTATTGTTTCAGGTACTGTAAATTAGGTATGTTTTAGTTTGTGTCCTGTTTTTTTCTGTCTCAAATCCCATTTTATCTCTCCACTCATCTTTAATTTAGACTAGAGTTTGTTGTACCAGACTGGGCTTGATTGCGATTATTCTTCCAAAGCTCAGCACTCTCTGTCTCGTTGTTAAACGTGCGTATTTGATGCATTATCTGTGTTTTATTCCAAGATGCACACGCATGACTTTCGATAAATGCTTTGCCAGAAAGATATTCTGCAGCGACATTTACCATAATCAGCCTATGTATGTCTCCGTCTCAACACCAGAACAAAGTAAATATGAAAAAAACTCATACTCTCAATGATAATTCCCCTTCTGTTCTTTAGCAACAGTTTCTGATTTCGCCTGTTCCTGCCAGTGATATCCTCGAGCATGGAAAAGCCAACAGCAGCTGTAGAGGTGAGTAATTGACTTTCCTTTCTAGAAGACCCAAAAGGGCCAGATTATTAATGAAGATTGATTATTCCTGGAAAACAATTTCCTGAACTGCTGCTTTCATTAGACACCGTTACCTGCAAAACAATCTCATTTAACTACGAAAAGCAGGTGCGTAAACTGGATAAAAAAAGGCGTTGATTCGTCTCACTGCAACACAGGTGGGCTTCGCTGTCCCACTGTATCACAAACTGCTGGGTGAGTGAAAAAGGTGGAGCGCGGCAGCGCATAGAACCCTGGGTCTGAATTTGAAAAATTACTGCAGTCTGCAGTGAGAATTTCATTCTCCAAGGAATGCATTTGGTAGCGTGTTTTGGCTGCAGCCCCAGGGAATACAAAGTGTAACAGGGTTACTCTCTGGCAGCTTAAAAACTGCAGGTCAGCCAGGGCCCAGACTGCTCATCTATCACACTGCGCAGAAACGGTGATAGTTGCTTCAGGTGACAACTTTCAGAGGTGGCTGACTGTAAAAATCACCCAGAAAGCGATGATATTATCAGAAGAAGCATGGAGCAAGCAGAACTTCACTGGCCATTAATTCCAGGAAGGATGTAAAGGAAAGATACCATGGATAACATCGAAACCAAGTCCAGTAAAAACATCTGAAATGCTTGTAGTGCTCACACGTTTTTAGTGATGTTGGTCTCAGTGCTATATCTGATAATCCTGCATTTAGTGGATGGGCTGCAGTGTGTGATTGGTTGTGTGTGTGAAGGCCATATATATATATATATATATATATATATATAAAACAATGTGGGGACCAAATAAGGCGATAAAAACGTATTACTTTTTGACGTCGTGGGGACCAGGGGATGGGGAACCTCAATTTCATACAATCCTGTGACTGCAATCAAAAAATTCTAAACTAATATGTGACTAGAATGCCAGAGGACTTGTATTTTGTTTGGTTACTTATGGTTAAGGTTAGAGTTGGGTTGTCATAGTTGGGATTAAGGTTATGCCTATAGAAATTAACGATGAACGGCTCCCACAAAAATACGACACAGGTCTGTGTGTGTGTGTGTGTGTGTGTGTGTGTGTGTGTGTGTGTGTGCTCTGCTGTAGAATGGAATTCAATCCTTGGCATCCCCCACCTCATGCCCAGTGTTTACTGGGATAGAGTCCAGGCTGACCATTACCCTGTACTGGATAAGCAGTTATGGAAGACGGATGGACCATTGATTAACTCAAGATATCATCCAAAGCAAGTGCAGATTAAGTACCTTGCTTGGGGATACGGTGGGCGAAGCCCTCTGGGGGACTGAACCAAGCACCATCATTACAGTGGGACTGAACCAAGCACCATCATTACAGTGTTGTTATACGCTGGGAAATTAACATTGTATAAAACGTTACAAAAGAGGAAAAGAGGAGACATTTTTGCAGAATGGTTTAGATAAGCGCCACTGTGGGAATTTAAGGTCCATTCTGTTGCCACGCTTCTTGTCTTATTAGCGCAAAATGGGAAACTCAAGGGTACGGATGCGTTTTATTCGGAAATAAAACAATATAACTACGAGATAAGACATAGACAATGCAGCCTGATACAGCCCTTCTGCGTCCATTGCCATTTACCAAAGCGAGTTACGCATCATTTGTGCTAGAAACAGGGCTGTCAGTGTACGTCCACACTTAACTGTTTTTGTGTTACTTTGCATTTTCATCATACGTATCACTGGTTATAACACACTTAAAAACCTTGATTCTAATCACTGTGCTGCACACTGTATCACAGCCATTCTAATTGAAATATATGGATGCTTTGGACTAAGGTCTTATGTTGCAAGTAGTAATTTGCTGTTTTTTTCCACAGGCACAAAGTGTCTTTGTTCTAAATCTTCAGACCATGGCATAATCATCATTTGTATGCATCTATGCATATGTAATGTAGTATATATTATATCACACACACACATATTGGATTACAAGCACATATGAGAAGGTTAGTCAGGTGACTGCAAAAGTTTGAATAATGTTCTTCCACCTGGTGTTTGTGTTCCCTCTTAACATTTCCATTTATGTGTATATGTGTGTGTGTGTGTGTGTATGTGTCTGGATTAGGTTTATATTACATTGTTCCCCACAATAATAAGAAAACCTATTATTTTGACATTGTTAATTATAAAACCTCTTATTTTCCAGGTCCCCACAAATATCAGTGAATGCAATCAAAAAAGTATATCTTGTTTGGTTATTTATGGTTAAGGTTAGGGCTGGGTTGATATAATTATGAACCTGTTTTTGTGTGTGTGTGTGTGTGTGTGTGTGTGTGTGTGCGTGGTCCAGGTATACCTTACATTGTGGGGACCATTTTTCCAGTAGCCATAAGGATAACCTCAGTTTTATAAAAATATGTGACTAGAATCCCAGAGGACTTGTATTTTGTTTGGTTTCTTATGGGTAAAGTTTGGGTTGGGTTAGGGTTACAGTTGTTATCATTGGGATTAGGGTTATGCCGGCATAAATTAATCTACTTTGCACACAGATATAGATGGCTAATCTGTGTGTTTGTGGATCTGACCGTGTTTCTTTACCTTGCTCTGTAAGTCAGGACCTACAAGACGCTTCACAGTTCTGATCTCACCTACAGCGAATAGTTTTGTTTCTGTTCTTGCCAAAACCACATATTTTAGGTATGTGTTGATAACGGTTTCATTTTCCCAGTTTTGCTCTGTAGAACACCTTCACAAAGATGGAAAAGGTCTGTAATAAAGACCAGATTCTCCGTTTCAGAAGATTCTGTTTTTGAGTCCACTTTGCCATGTACGTATTCTGATAAAAGATCGTCATACTCCTGATCGGACACCGTCATGTTGAGACCCCCCCAGACCAATAATCTTCCATGGGAAGAGGTTACGTTTGAATCAGGTTTGCCGCATGCCACGTGATCCTACAACAGATTTCGACTGGAAATTTGGATTATCGACAGAAAAAAAGGTCCGTTTTAGCAATCTTAAAGTAATCGATGTGTGGAAATCGAAGAAAGATGCATGCTGGGATGTCTTGTCAGAGACATCGTCAAAAGCAAACTCTGATTTCCCCGAGGTCGCCATTGATGTCGGTATTTCAGGCTTATTTATAACACGCCGTGATCGCAGTGACAGCCTACGAAAATGAACCTGATCTTTGTGTGTCACCGCCCAGACCACATTCCTCCAGCTACACGCGTAATTAAACATCCTGGCAGGTGCACAATCATGCCGCAATATGATCTTGGTGCTGCGGGTTCGTGGACCGCTAATTAAAGTGAAATAAATTATTCATTCGAAAATATCATGTTGTATGTGGCACTGAAATTCAAGTATATTCGCCACTTAAACCATTTGACTATTGATCAAATTTCGTGCATTAAGATGAACACCTTTCGTGCTGATCAGAAGTTTCATGCAGTGAACGTCACAATAAGTGAAATATATTCACAAGCTTCCCGTGCTGGACTCCCCCTTCCTTTGGCCCTCATGCTTCTTGCGATTGGCCCCTGGCGCATTGTGACCAGGTACTGGGTGAATGGTTGGAAGATGACTTGATGGACGGATATTATTCATCCGTTTAGCGTAATACCCGTTTAATACATAAATACATTTTGGTTTCACAAATATAAGATGACATATAATCTGGTACATATACTATTATGAGCTTAGCAATACAGTAACCCTTGACAGAATTTAATTTATCGTTAAATGCTAGTAAAATTTCAACAATCGGCTTCTCAGTGGGTGCTTTACTGGGAAATAGAATTTTGTCTTTTTTCAATATTTCCATGTGGAAAAATATTAGGTACGATCATTAAATCATCCAAACAGTGAAGAGCAAGTTCCGTCCGAAACTGACACCTTTGATTTAAGTTCAGTTTGAAGTCAGTGACCGGCTGCCTCTTTTGTTTTGTTGACCTTTATAAACCAACAATACCACCTGGCTTTCTCTCTGACTTATATGCCGCTTGACGTACAATCAAGGAGTATGTGGCAATATTTCAGCATGCACCCTGTCACCAAGATAAACATTAATATTTAGCGCATTCGTTTATGTGGATGGTGGAGCTATTTTCAGTGAGTGCTTCTTAACTTCGAGTTATAGCTGATTTTAATAATTGCACACCCAGGATTCCAAATGGCCATTGAATAAAAACAGGACCATTGATCGTTGTTATGGGTATATAGAAGACCTATGCATCAATGTGGAAGCCTCCTGCTTAAGATTCTGCTCACGGTTCTTCTGGTAAGACCAGCGACGGTTCCTCTTAGGAGAACCATGTTCAGCACCCTTGGGATATGGACTCTGACATTATTGATTATCTGTAGGGTTCATCATAATTGGTTTCCGTGTTTGAGGAATGGAAAAAAAAAAGCTTTGTCATATTTAGTTTTATCTGTCGTGTTTAAATGTCTTTCATATTTACATGCTATTTAAACGGCTTTTTTGCACTTTGCTCAACGAGATCGTAATTCCATCTCAGTGTATGATCTATGGCTCATATAGCTGAAGATGGCAATAAATATACTTTGTCTTGTATTATTTACTGAATCAATGATTTGAACTAATGCTGTTGCAAGATGAGCACCACAGGCGTAAACGAACGTAGGACCAGTGACGAAAGAAAAAAAAAAAAAAATCAGACTAATGAGGGTCTTAAGACTTTGAGATTGTTAGAGTAAAATCCACACAGAGGCACGAGCTGTCTGGGCGTTAAGGGATTAAGCAAGAAGGTTGATTCTATGATAAATGCAAAGATCTACGTCTTGCAAGTTAAATTTTGCACATGGGGGATACGAGATGAGCACCGGAACATAAAGGACATTTACACAAGGAGAATTTAATGAGTTTTTAAATTAATTCATGCTGGATGCTAAGAAAACGTATGTTGCATTTTCCCTAAGTTTTCAGTACTTCTCTTGAAGCCTGTTCTTCTGCGGATGAATAACAGGATAATTACGGTCCCTTTTTTTTCGTTCTGACACCAGACAAAACAAGAACCTTCACGTAACCTTGCTCAGAAATTACCTCTCAGTGCCTTTTCTTCATCTCCCTGCTGCTCTTCCCGCTGGGTCGGAGAGGCGATGGATGATTACGTGTTAGCATTCTGGTAGCGCGGGGCATTTCAAAGCGACAGAGTTGCACGGGAGGCCTCTTTCGCTGCTATTGCTGCAAGTTTCGCCGCTACCCAGCCACACCTGGTGCTACAAAAATTAATAAATAAACGGTCGGCGAGAAATGAACTGGATAATTGGTAACATGAATCTAAGGGTTTCATCCAGCAGGTCGCAGCAGGTAGAAGCTGGAGGTTGGAATTCTAATTATATCTACGTTGGTATGTGCCTCATTGCTACTGCTTGTACATTCTCCATACAAATATCAACTGAAGCATATTCTCCAAGGCAACACTTAATTAAAACTGCCGCTGCCACACTCTCATTAGTCTGTTGTGATTCAGAACCAGGCTATTACGTTGTAATCAATTCAATCTGTATTTGAATTTGGATTTTTAAAAAATTCTGATTGATTTTAGTCATAACTCACCCCTAACCCACGCTTTCGTTATTAAGGGGCAGAAATTACTGGAGAAGGACAATTACTGCAGATATTGTCAAAACGCTGGACGCCGCCACCTTCAGGAGGGCCGTTTTTTCTTTGGCGTTTTGCATTTTCAATGCGGCCCAGAAAATTGCAGTAGGTTTTAAATCATTTTCCAGCTGTCCAGTGTGTCATCCTGTGCATCTTTGGAGCCCCTGGTATTTAACACGCTTTTGCCACAACATATTGGGATAAAATAGGCAATCAATTGGTGGCGGTAATTTGCAAGGGAACAGCCACATCTCAAAGCAGAGTGCCTCGGCGGGCCGCATTGAGGGTTTGAATCTCACCTCCACTCTTTGTGAGGAATTTGCATGGTCCCCCTGTGATTTCCTCTCCGTCCAAAGACATGCAATTTGCTCATAGGAGTTTTACTCACCCAAAAATGTTCTGAGGGCAGAAGGAAAAATGCAGGATTCAGAAAGATAACCAATCAGATTGTACGTAGAGGAGGTGGGTCCAAGCAACTAAAGGAGGCGAGACCAAGACATCTGATTGGTTGGTTCTGCCTCCTTCGGTTGCTTGGATCCATCTCCTCTAAAATCTGATTGGTTATCTCTCAGAACCCATCATTTTTCCTTCTGCCCTCAGAACATTTTTGTGTAAATAAAACTGCCATGAACATGCAGTTTGGATCTTTTGTATCTCTAAATTGCCATATGAGTTTGTGTATGTGCCCTTTGCTGAACCGGCCTCTGGTTCAGGCTGGGCCCTTTTGTGCCAGCAATTAGCTGATGAGAATAAGTATTTAGACCATTGGTGGAACACCAGATCCTCAATCTTATAGCACAGAAAATCCTTCATCCTTGTCAGGATGACATTATGATTTAAGTTATGACATGTATTTAAAAAAGTATAATAATTTATAGAGTCTTACATGACAAACACTGCAGCCCAAAAAGGAGTAAAACCAAACTGTCGCCTCAAGCAGCTGTTAGTGCCCTATTTTTATAACTTTGCTCAGAAATGTTCAATCTTTCCTCCACAGAAGGAAATAAATGATGGATGTGACAGCTAAATCCATCTGTGGGAGGAGAGGCTGTCAGTCAGCTTGAGAAGCCAGAAAGAGAATCTGTTTTACAAAACAAGGGTGAGAGAAACAAACCTGGGGGTGTTAAAAATGCGATGTCCTGCATCACATTCCGGGGGGGCATTAAAAATGCGATGTCCTGCATCGCATTCCGGAGATGCTCAGCAGATTCTCAGACACTTCAAAGAGGCAAGAAGGAAATGGTAAGGAATTCATGAGCAAAGATGATTAAAAAAAGTTTGTTTTCACTGTAATGCTCCAATGCAATTTAATCAAACTCTTCCATTATTTTGTTAAATGCATATGCCAACCTAAAACATGAGCAGCAGGCTGCCTCAGTGGGACGTGCTGTCAGCTCAGTAGCGACGCTTTATGTATGGAGTCTGCATGGAGTCTGTATGGAGTCTGCATGGAGTCTGCATGGGGTCTGCATGGGGTCTGTATGGAGTCTGTATGGAGTCTGCATGGAGTCTGTATGGAGTCAGTATGGAGTCTGTATGGAGTCAGTATGCAGTCTGTACGGAGTCTGCATGGGGTCTGTATGGAGTCTGCATGGGGTCTGTATGGAGTCTGCATGTAGTCTGCATGGGGTCTGCATGGGGTCTGCATGGAGTCTGTATGCAGTCTGCATGGAGTCTGTATGGAGTCTGCATGGAGTCTGCATGGAGTCTGCATGACCTCCTAGGTTTGTCCTGCTTTCCTGCTATAGGCTGGAAGCACACAGCCATGGAAATTGCTGTCATTAAGTTGCTTGTTATATGTGTGTGTGTGTGTGTGTGTGTATGTGTGTGTGTGCATATGTACATGTGTGTGTTGGTGTCTGTGTGTGTGTGTGTGTGTGTGTGTGAGCTATGTATACATTGCATTGTGGGAACCAAATGTCACAACGTGATTAAAAACCTGCTTTTTTGACCTTGTGGAGACATTTTTTTGGTCCCCACAAGGATAAACTCAATTTTATAATAAAACATTTTTTAAATTTTTGACTACAGTCAAAAACTAAAAATGCTAAGAAACTTATATATTGTTTAGTTCCGTATGGTTAAGGCTAGGCCTGGGTAGGGGTGTCAGTGCTGGGTATAGAGTTTTTCACATAGAAATTAATGGATGGTCCTCACAAAGATATGAATACATATGTGTGTGTATGTCCTGTAGTTATCTAACATCCCACCCAGGGTGGGGCGTATTCTGGTGCAAGTTTCAGGCACTAGCTTGTAAATAAGAGAAGGGAAGAACATGAAAAAGTGTTTTTGTAAGATTATGCATATTATGGTTGAACTCCCACATGCTGATTGCTCTGCTGATGTAAGATATTTAACATTAACAGGTGCTTAGAAACAGATTAAACAGAGCCAGAGTGCGACTGTAAAGCAGCAGCTGCGTTTGGATGATGCGTAACAGCGTGTAACCCCGAGCGTGCTCAGTTAAACGAGCCAGAGCCAATCGAAAAGCCTTATGCTGACCCACGACAATTGACCTCAATGTCTGATACAAGCATTTTAATAGACTTAAATGCTGCCAGTTACATTGTCTCATTGAGTCCTGATTACTGCTTACGAGCATTTGCCGATCTTATGCAAATGTCCGAAGAAAGTGTCAGACATCTCTGCTGCGTTTTTACCGGATTCAAAAATCCCTCATACTCCAGGACAGTGCTGTGTGACTCGTACACACAAAAACACAAAAGGCAAGCTTCGCAGCCGCTGCACCGTCAGTGATACGTGGTTATGACTGGTCCCTAGCGATCCCACATTCTCATTCAGGGTCATCTATCCTGAATTCTGATTGACATTTTTCTTTGTCATGGGTATTTGCCTGTATTTCGAAACATAGCCTATGCAGTTCTATTTTCTGAAACCAACACTTTTTCCTAAGCCGCAGACATGTTTGTCCATGTACGGACAGGTTTGGCAATCGCTGGAAGAGAAGTTACATGTCAAAATCTCTTGGCTTCCTCTTTCCTTGAAGATTCATTTGGCTAGAAAGAGAAAACCGGCAATTTAGGAATTCTGTGACGCTGCAATTCACTGAAGTAGTAATTTCAACAGCGTAAAATATATGATGATGAATAATTCGGAAAACGGCATAAGTCATAGGAGGGAAGTTCTGCCAAATAAGAATGTCATAAAATTTGTCTTTGTATTAGCAGATATCTCTCCTAATAAATGGAAGAGTGTTCATTCATGTGACCTCTGTGTTACGAAGATCCTACTGAACAGCTGTGTCCTGTGCAAAATGCAGAAACTGCATTGTGTAAAAAGCAATGCTCATAAATATTAACGGCGGCACATTCTTGCGCATCTCCCCACATCGCAAGTAAAATGCAAAGCATTAGGAAAAGTTGAATTTTATGGAGATTTTTTTTTGTTTCTCTGTGTTTTTCCTCTGGAGACGATCGATTGGAGGTGAGAAGGTCAGAGGTCAAGGTCACAGAGATGCCTTCATACTGTTTATCTTTAATTTGACTAATTATGCATGGCTTTTGGGCTACATCTGACACAAATGTTAAGGTCAGAAAGCCCTCTAGCCGACTCAGACATTTTCAGTTTTCCTTCTACCGTCTGCACGTGTCCATCGTGTGATTTTGCTGCTCAAAAGATTAGCACGGCACACACAGCCTAAACGGAAAGTACTCTCTGATGGGAACAAGGCGTTTATTCACTGTAACATTTGGCCCAGGGTTTAACAGCAAAGGCAAATGTTCTGACCAATGGCAACAAGCCAAAAGAATTGAGTTGCTTGTTGTATAAAAAAGTTTCAATGTGGATAATATGTTACAGGTTCTAGAATATGCAATGGTTTAAGAACTATTTTTATGAAGCCATCTACCTTTTATGATGTCCTTTTGTAATACCTTTTTGAAGTATATTAGCTAATGTATTATGTCTATATTCTTCATTTATAAGGTAAAAAATAGATTCCCATCTATATTTTCCTTTGTTGTGCAAACTTCTGGTGCATCAAATGCGAAATTTACTTGCAATGTAAAGCATATCGTATATATCAGAAAATGTAAATCAATTTTGATATTATGGCACTGACAAATCAAATTGTATCCATTCTCACAAAAAATATCTATTTCATATGGAATTCAAAATATAATACCCTATTCTTGGCAGCAGTAGGAAAAGTGGACGAAGGCTGTATAAAGTTTACACAGCCATTTTACTGTAAAGGAGTGAAATTTGTAGCTACTTTGACTTTAATAACATTGAACTCTTTTATGGGTGCAGTGGAACAGAAGTACAGTGATGTGCAGCGTTTGCTCGAAATCGCCAAGCAGGTCTGTACAAACCTGGCTAGTACTGCAGCGACCAGAGACTGCCAGAATAAGACACACTCGCTTAACGGACAAATGCTTTCCTTGGCAAAGGAAAAGCTTACTCAGGTCCAAAATGGTCTCTACGAAGCAATCCAGGTCTGCACGGACATTGTAGTATTTAACAGTTCTGTTGGGAAAGAGCGTTTTACTCTGCGATGACAAGACAAATGAATACAGTAAACCTGGTTCAGGCTGTCATAGTCACATAATTACATTTTGGGGGATTTTTGTTACAGGTTGACAAAAGAAAATATTAAATTCCCGCCAAAAGAATTGCCCATTACATATATCAAATTTTTACGGCCTTTTCATGGCCTGCTACTTAAATATCCCGTGAAATGCTACTTAATTGATATTTAAATGCGAGGCCGTGCAGGACACTGTTCGGGTCGGTTTATTTGTTATTATTTCAGCACTGGCTCGTTGTTACAAACGATGCGGTACCTTTCGTGTGCGATTGCCAGCTAAGGTCAGTGTAGTCGTGTCTTCTGCAATGCTGTGTGTCGGCACACGGCCTGCCAGCAGAGGGGTTTTGGCCGGGCCGGAGATCCATGCTTACTGGAGTCCGGGAGGTGCCATCTGCTCTTCAGCCGCAGAACACACTCTATCAGCACGACAGAGCCATTCGGAGAACCGCGCTCACCGCGCCGCCGAAGCGCTGCGGCCCGTCAGACGTTGGTGTAACGGGAACAGTGGCTGTTCAGTTATTTGCATTTTCCTCTCACTTATTTTCTAGAATGGATTATAGAATACATGGTGGTTCAAGAACTATTTTTATTAAAACATCTACTGGTACCACTTTACAGGAACTATTTTTATCTCATTTCATCTACTGGTACCACTTTACAGGAACTATTTTTATCTCATTTCATCTACTGGTACCACTTTACAATAAGGCTCCCTTTTACCACTTATAAACGGTAGTAACTCATTAATAAAAATTAACTTTAACTGTTATAACTTGTTTATAATTGCCTATTAATGATTTACAAATTGTTACAACCTAATGAATAAAATTGTTTATAATTGCCTATTAATGATTTACAAAATGTTACAACCTAATTAAAAATCTGATTATAGACCATTTATAAAACCTTTATATTGGTAGTCTTATTGTAAAACATGATGTAATGTGATTTTGATTTTTGTTGCACTTATTTTGATTCACTTATTCGTTGGTTTGTTTGGTTGTTTATTTTTTTTGTGTTTTTTGAGCAAGTGCTTTTATTCAAAGTGACACACATTTCGAGAGCCTGGAGAAGCTGCCGATTAAAAGTGAAATGTGGAAATGTAATATAACTGAAGGGATTAAAAGTGAAATGTGGAAATGTAATATAGCTGAAGTACCGTAATGCTCTATAGAGTGCTATATTCAACTGCATATCGGTAAGTTAATGCAAAGAAAAAAAATACCATAGCACTTTCGTAAGTTTTTAATAAATATAAATGCTCACACTTGGAATGTAGTGGTCAAAACCAACAAAGTTTTGGACCCGTTAAACACCGTGTCTGTGTTTTTACCAGCTCATTTTATTATAAATTGCAGCACATCAGAGGCATTTCTGAAGTGGTGGAGAAAAAGTCATTGGGTTTAATTGTTGCTTGTTCCCCAGGCTGGATGTCGAAGGTTTCCAGAACAACCCCAGCATACGCCGAAGAAATATGTCATGTTATTACTCTCATTCTCCCTTTTAGCCAGATACATCTGTGTTTTTCAGAGTATTAATTTACAAACTAATTAATCCAAAATGCAAGGTTCCCTTGGTAGCTACCCTTGGTAACAAAAGTCTCACTCTAATTTATCTTTATAAAAAACAATGAGAAGAATCCAGCATTCCGAGCGAGGTGTATTTTCTGAGGACATCTTAAGCTTTTTTCGGAACACAACATGATTCTTGAACCTGCAACGGCAGCATGTAATGTATAATTCAGTTTAGACTTTGTAACTGCAGCTGGAGTGTAAGATTTCCGCACGACATTTTTCTTTTACGCTGGGAAAAGAGCATAATCATATACAGGGAAGACATTTAGATTGCAAAATTAGGGGGTTAAACGGCAAACGCATGTTCCTAAAAATGCCAGGCCAATCTGAGAATTCACACTCAAGAGCGGAGCACTTTAAATATAATACCCATTCAGAGTTCACACTCAGGAACGCCGGCTGAATGGGGAACGAGTATGTGCCCAGAATGCACGTTAACACTGCAGGTTTTTCTTATGGGAACAGGGCTAACCTGAGAGGCTAACATCTTCCTGAGGAATCAATGTGCTGGGCTGGCTTTGTTCCTGACCCTTCCGTAGATATAAGGGACCCCGGGGAGCATTGCTGATTCGAATCCAGTATCTATTTACTCATTAATCTGTGTACTTTTAGTATGACATGTTTCATAAGCACCAGGGTTGTTGCTAGGAGAGTTAAGCAAGCAGAAGTAAAGACACATTTAGCTGGGATTCTTGCTGAAGTGTCTCGCTTATATATTATTCATTAAATTTGCATCTGGGATGTAGCGATTGCATGTACTTTTTAATTTCTAGCAAAATATGGCTTGAAGGAGTATTCCTATTCCACGCGGTGTACTCCCTGTGAGCACGGCTCTCCAGCAGCAAAACTGTGCCACCAAATGTATTTCAAATTAAAAGTCCCCTCGTTATTTGTCCCACAATGCGACTATATCACTCACAGCCTTGTTTAAGCTAGCGTCACGTTTTTTTCAGTCGTGTTCTGAGCAGGGACATCAGGAAATGCCTGTAATGCAATTTGCTTTGCAAATATTACATTTGTGAAAATAACAAAAGTAACAGCTTAAAGCCATTTTGATGACAGTCTAAGGCTGTCATGTTGGCCCAAAAGAGTTTGATGTTATCGTGAACATGCAATTTCTCCTTATGTGCTAATTGAAGACACGCCTTCTTCAGCTAATATACCAATATGAATTTGGCATTTCTTGCACTTGAAATATGATTCATAAGCCAATAGACATTCTCATATCTAAAATAAGAAGTATTTTTTGCCACTGATAATGGCTCCACACCTGACTGGCAAGGTCGCATTGTGAGGTGACTGGCACCGATAACGCAACCTCAGTTAACCCACTGGCACCAGACAACTACAACAAAGAGCACACTGGTCATTTCAGAGGGGGGGAGGACAGGGGGCTGAAGCAGATGCGCAGCATCCCTCCCTAGCGTTGAAAATAACATGGCCCCCGTCCTGGTCCCGGTTACCCGTTTTCTTTCATTTACTGTACAGCACCACTCAAAAGCACAGGGATAGATGTGGAATTCCAGGGAAAGCTATTTGTGGGGCGGGGGGAGGGGGGGCAAAGCCTCCTTTTGAAGTAAAAGGCACTAGTGGAAGTTTATTACTCGGTTAGCTGCGGGCCTCGCAAACAATTAAGCAAACCATTCATGTCTTTTCATACATCCGACTGGACAAAACCTCCTCTTTAATAATAAAAAAAAACCTTATTAGTGCAACATCTACTCAGGGAAAAGCCGCTTTTAAAATCAGAAGCACGTTCTGAAGAAACGGAAAGTTTTCCTTTGGCCCGAGTAAATGCCTCAGGCCAATTTAATTGGACCGGTGCTTTCCTGTGAACCGCTTGGGTTGATTAAATTGAGAGATTTGGTTCCCGCGATGCTGGGAAACATTCACGCTGAATGAGGCGGGGATGTACGTATTAGCGAGCCGCATTGAGCGGCCGCCACGGAAAGCTAGGCGGCCCGGGATCTGCCGCCGCTGGGAAGCGGGGTGCCGCGGCGATTAGCTGAATCCGTTAGAGCATGGACACTTATAACGAAAAGCCACTTTCCTTTAGGATGACGGAAGAGATCAAGGGTTCGAGGAAAGGCAGCAGCGTCTTATCAGTTTGCTAAAAAACGTTTGTTTGAAAAAAGTTTAATTTCCTAAGATGGCAACCCAATGGGAATCGTAATTAAATTTGTTCACTAAATAAACTGAGTGAATAAATAAGTAACATGAAGCGTGCAAACCCTCTTACACATGAATATTTATATATATACATACATAATTGTTTATATATATACTTATATATATAAGTATAAATATATGAAACACTTTTATACTATAAAATATTACCACTTTCAATCATTATTGATTCTAGATTCTGCAATTAGTCTGGAAAAAATTGTTACATTTCTATTAATAAATTCTCTACCTTAATGAACAGTTATGAAGTAGCGTAGACTGATGTATGCTTGTTCAGCTAAATGAACAGTCATAGATTTAAAGAAAAAAAAAACAAATCTGCCAATATAGGAAACATTAATATGAACATGTGGTATATTATCTTTGGTTCTTTTACAGTAGCACCGTTGCTAGCTGGCCAGTGTGACCATGTGACTTAAATAAAGACGATTAAAAATGTGACATCAGTAAAGAAAATAATATGAGGGGTTTGGAATGTACCAAACAGATACAGAATCACCCGGAGGCACGGTGACGAATGAGGCAACGGCATTTCAGCTGTGGTATCTGAGACAGCAAAGGTGATGCAGGGGGCGGTGGCCGGACAGCACTTCAGTCAGAACTAACCGATTGTCTGTTTGGTGGACAGGGAAGCGTCTAGAGCAGTATTGATTTTTCCCACAATGCTGTCTTTAGCGCAGACGCCACTGCGCCCATCTGCACCTTCCAATACCAGACAAACCACACACACCCCCTCCCCAGGCTCTCCCGCTTGCTCTTTATTTATAACATGCGACCGTGCATATCTAACACGTCGACACGCTTTCAGGTTGTCCACGGTATGTTTACCAAAGCTGCGTCGGCTGCCTGCACAATTGTTCAGAAATAATTCCAAAACTATTCAGAAATTCACATTCGTAGATAAGGATTTTTTTTTTTACTTTTATATTACTTCTGCATCACGCCTCAGTTCACATAGCATGCCATTATATTAAATAGAATCTTTATCTATATTATTATTATTATACTATTTTTGATCGTGAGGATATTTATTTATGGAAAATAGCTGTTTAAAAAATGGTGTCATAAACAAACAAGCAAATAATTAAAATAATCTATTATTATTGCCTTAAAAACTAAGTGACATAAAAATCAATGAAGGGTCTATTGTCATAATTTGCATAAAAATGAGAATTACTGATGTGTAAATGGCCATATCACTTCTGTCGCACACTGATGGACTGTTTGTATTAGTTAACAGGCCCTCTCTATCCTACATAGCTGAAAAACAAGCACATTTCTCAGGCAGGACTGAGGTTTGCATTTCAAGATCTTCCTGTGTCACCTGGAGAAGGGATGATAATATATATATATATATATATATATATATATAGAGAGAGAGAGAGAGAGAGAGATATGCCGTGGCCATTAAATGTGTGAGGGAAGCTAGATGCTGGTGTAGCTCCACACACAACTAAGCGAATGGCAAATTCCACCCTCTTATGCTCCACCCTGATAACAGAGGGCAGTCCTGGTGGAGGTCACCGTCATTAAGAAATGATTATTATCTCAACGGGATTACAAAGGCTAATTACATGTCATACCCATTCTCCTCACAGAGAAAAGCTGGTCTTTCCTCTAAAGCTTTGACCTTCTGCACAAGTACAACTAATATACTGTTTTAAACGGTCTCCTGTTATTTAAAATTCACTGCACCATATTCAGTGGAACAAACAGCTTCCTCCTTACGCTCTATGAGTTTACAAAAAATATATATATATATACTGACCTTTAGAGGTTTTCGTTCACGTCTGTGTCTTTGATCATCTCTTTTCATCTCAGTTCATCTCTGACAAGAATCTCTGGCAGCTTGATAGGTTTTATAATGCATGGATGCCTTATAATAAAATATTTTGTAAGACTCCTGTTTAAAAGTTGACGCAATTAGGTCACTATGATAACCAGACTGAGCATCAAAATGAACGGCACATGAAATTCTGGCTGAAAACATACCATAAACCAAATCGTTAATGATAAAACAGGCGGTATAGCTGAATAGTTGTGGTCATAGTGCACCCTTCACTGTGTCAACACAGCCACATGTGGCGCGGCATTGGCGCAATCAGGGCTCATTAGGTCGTCCCCAGCTGTGATAATTCTCATTAGGTTTATCCCATTCAATTTTACATTATTTCCTCCCATAATTCAGTTCTTTGGGGTCATGTAAGCCACAATTACACAGACATTAACGCCAACATGCATTTCCCAGCTAATGGCCGAAGAGGTAAATCTGACATTCAATTAAGACAAAGAAAAATTGCACGTTTAGAAAATACCTTAAGGCGTTTAAAGTGTTATGCTCGCCAGCATCTTGAAGTTAAACGACTACAAAATAAACATGTTTTTTTTCCAAGGGATTAAACAATTATAGAATGTAGAGTGTATACAGTGTTATGTAACAAAGGTACAGTATGTATAGTGTTCTGAAAAGAAAAAAAAAAATTGCTTAACTTTTATATGAAAACAGTAATATCTGATGGTGTTAGATTGTTGGTACATATCACATTGCTTATAGTAGAATGGGGAGTTTTCTGTCTTGACAACACTGAGTCCTGGAAACCGAAGTGTAAACTGAAGCCTGCATTTCTATCTGAAAGAATGTTGTAAATAGATACACTCATTAAAACCTCATTACACTATCAAAGCAGATGTCACAGTTTATGTCTCTAGGAAAATATTTCTAATTATGTACAAATCAAAATGCAAAAATGTGTATATCCTGAATCTATCATGTAGCAGGTATGAAGATTTAAGAATCATTGGTTTTACATGGCATAGGCATTACAATCGACAGTGGTGCAAAAATGGTAACAGGTTAGGGGGGTTACATCCAGTGTGTTGCTGCTGGTGTTGTTCCACAGGAAGGATAATCCGATAGTGTAAGGTTTCGTAGGTTACCGTTTTCCATTTACATCAAACAAAAACAGACATTCCGGAACGTCCCATCGCACTCTATGGTGCACACCCCTGAGAAACCGAACAAGGCTTATCCTCTTGCAAATCCATAATGCTTGCAAAACAATCTTGCAGAAACCACTCAGTCCTTCAGTCACTTGCAAAGCCTGACATGATTATTCTCAGCACTTATACACACATAGCGAGGACATAAAGTGGGTTACAAGCAACCAACTTTGGCATTTGTTAACTTGATCAAAATGGCAAGTAAAATGTAAACACAAAGTATATGTTAATTGAATTGAATTGAATCGATTGAATTGAATAGAATTTCTTTATTGTCGTGGTGAATGTGCAAAAACACTGGATGCGGACCAGTCAGGACAAAACAGCGAGTTAAGTGCACAAAAATATATTTAGGCAATACTACGCATTATCAATTTTTATTATACTTTAAAATTTGTATTATCCTTTATCGTCACATTAGAATGATAGTAGCGGAACATGGCTAATAATGTGAGTTATACGATAATGTACTGCTGAACTGAAAGAGAATAAATAAATGGAATCACAATAAAGTCTACAATAACGTACATGTTGTGACACCAAGGGGACCCAACTCGTCAATTCGATAATTCTAATTAATTTGATGTTCCTCTGCTACCCACTTGGTGTGGTCATTGGCATTCTCTGTGGCAGCCCAGATGACAGTGTACCCGTCCTTACCATTAGTCTCCTAAATCATCCGTCTCTGCAGAAAGAGCAGAAGTCATGATGAAACAGAGTCTCCAAATGATTTACAAGCCGGGGACGTGTTTCTCTAAGGGGATACTCTGTATACACGCTGAAACATTCACCTTAGATAAGAACGCAAGCAATACTTAATTCAGCTGGAGAAAAAGACTGCTCTTCAAGAACAATGAGTTAAACAAGCAAAAATTGTGATCGTCGTTTTTTAATCTGCAAAGGAAAATGTGCAGTTAAGTTCAAACATAGGCCTGCTATGAGAAAAACCCAACGTCATTGATAAAGATCAAGTAATTGTTTTGTATTAACATTAACAGAAACATAACAAGAAACACCAAGCTGGGTAAAAAATATATACAGCTTTAAAAAATGATAAAATATTGTTTGGTTCATCCGGTTCATACTCTGGACATATACTCAAGGAAAGAGGGGTTAGGGAATTAGAGAAGCAGTCCATACTGTGCCAAAAGGGAAGTTCCGTTTTCCGAGGTGCAACACAAAACACATCAAGTGAGATACCACTCTGAGAAGGTTAGGCAGAAACCCCCCCTCCCCCCCCGCTTCCCCAGCATGCCTCACTCTGCAGGTGGGTATTAGCTCTAGAAAACCCAGTTGAACAGGATCAAAGATTAAAGGCAGGCCATCGCAATTCAGTAATCCACTTGAGCAAGAAATTGCTTTGCTTTCTATTTGACTTTCACGCAGAAATGTGAACTCTGTGCCTCCAAATATAAAAATCAAGCCTATGTTTGACTTTGACTGCATAACAAATGTTCTAACTAAATGAATATTTCTGGAATTTTTGCCCCCGCCCCGGCCAACTTGATTTTGCTTTACCCTGGGGGGTAAGGCATGGGTAAATTTGACATCTCACAGTATTCCCCCTTTTTTATTGGGTGGGGGTCATTAGTGCAAGAGGTGCTTCTGCCCTTGGGACATTTACTCTCTTTGTGATGACCCACAAACAAAGAGTTGGCGCTTTGACAAAAGAGCCGCATTAGTGATGCAGGCCAGACTGAGCTGAAATGTCTGCAACAAACACCAACTGCTTATAATATGTGAGCTGGTGTTAATGCGCTATTCATAAACATGATCCCAATTAAAAATGTCCAGACAGAACGGGCGGTATTTAAATAATTCTGTCACTGCCTTATTAGCGTCTTTTCAAAGATCCCATTTACAAATTTCTTTAAAACTCAAAACATGTTCTGCACCAAGGGAACGTTGCGGAGAACTCATTACAGTACCTTGTGCAAGATAGTTTGAAATTATTTTATATCTTAAGCCTAAATGTGTATACAAACCGGGTGTCCTTTGTTAATTAATGCATAGTCATTTTTCAAACTACACTGTATTTGCGTACATTGCTTGATTATTAAAAACAGGAGATTAATTCCATAATTATAATAATAATATAAAGGCTTATCCCTAAATTCACAGATACGCATTCACACGTTTAAGTCGGCATGACTTTCCCAGCTGTGATATTTTATTTTTAGTGGACGGGGAACGTGAATCGGAGTCGGTCTTCCGCAGATTTCAAAACATGCACCCCAACTTGTCGGTGCCCCCCCTCGGCTAGTAACGTCAAAGGGCCCCTGCTCCCAGTGCAGATCCAAAGAAGGCAGAAGGCACGGCTGTGAGCCGGGATTTTTGGGTGGGATTTTGGGCGGGGTTACGCTCCCTGGTATAAAGCAGAAAACCATGTAGGTTCGGGGAGTTGTTTGGCTTCGGGAGGCGCCGAGTCGTGTCGTTTATCTTCGCCGCGACGGCCGCTTAAATCAAACCATGTGAGAGAAAAAGGGGGGAAATACGTCGGTCGCATTATAAGCAGGACACCCCTATCACTGGAGAATCTGATCCATGAACTTTAAAGCAAACGTTATTACAACAACACGGCGTTTAAAGAAGAGGATTTACAAAGCTATAAATAGCGGTATATTCATACGTATCTGTTTTAAATATTAAGTGGTTTTTTTTTGCATACCTGGTATGGTGTGCGCTTCCTTTTTTGTGTTTTTTCTGCATCTTCATCCAGCCACTCTCACCACATTGGAAAGACGAGGCTTTGGTTTCGTCAGTGTACTTTATTTACTAAACCACTTCTGGGATTTATTGCCATTGTTATGATTCATAGTTACACATTCATATTTCGATACGAACCCGAGTAGTTCGTCCGGACAAGGTGGGCAATTATATTAAAGGTGGAGCTACAGCTTTTATTTTTTTTCTTAAATCCCTTCCTACTTGCCATCAGGTGTCTTTTGAAGAAGTCTTCTTCGGAAGCGGAGAGCAGTAATTCCCCATCTGCCTGCGAGGAAAAGCTGGGGGGGGGACTCGTTAGAGAGAAGTGTGACGGCGGATTGCTTGGATGTTGCAGACCTGCCCTTTCTTAGCCTTTCATGGACTTTTTGGTTTGGGTTTTAAACAGTCTGGTCGCCTGACTTTCAGTGACAAGATGACGGATGTGTGAAGGGAAAATCGATATCGTGCTCCCTTGACGTGCTACGCGTAAAGGTTTCGGATGTGTGTGCTGTGCGGTGCAAGACAGGAAAATAGTTAGTCGGATATAGGCACCTGGGATACCCAGACTTTGTGGAAGAATCGGTGCTTTAATTTTTCTACTCTCTATATAAATATATATATATATATATATACGTTTGTACATGTATCGGTAAATGCGTGTGTCTGTTTTAACTTTATGTGACTCTGCTGCAGTGTCTGTCAGTCAATCAGTGTGCGGCACTGAAGAATTGACTATCTGAAGCTCATGATCGGTGCCCTGAATCACGACAGCGGACCTCTTATTAGGCTGTTAGCAAGGAAATGTAATTAATTTATTCTGAAACCCATTCCATTTGGAGGAGTAATTTGAGCGATCTAAAAATCGACGATCCTGCTAATTTTTTTTTCTTGTCTGGTGTTAAGTATCAGCAGTGAATTTGTGGTTTGATTTATTTTTTTAATCAAGCGTCAGAAGTATCGTGATATAGCGCTTAGATTTGCCGCTGAAATGCACACGTTTGGAGGAGCGATGCTGTCTTTCGGACTCTTACTGGCCGCGCTGAGCGCGGTGGAGCCTCAGCCGTGCCCGGCACCGTGCTCTTGCTCCGGAACCACGGTGGATTGTCACGGGCAAGGATTGCGCAACGTGCCGCGGAATATCCCGAGGAATACGGAGCGATTGTGAGTACATAATTAAAGCACGCTGTTCTTCCGCTCATTAGGCTGAAGTGCTACGACAAGTGAACATTATGGCATTGTTGCGGCTCCCTCTGTTTAACGAATGGTGGGGGGTGTAGGGGGGATATAGCTGTTGCGTACCATTGTTTTTTATGGCTTTCTATACTGGCAACGAAAAGCCGCATCAGTGCGGTATTTAAAAGTACCTGCAGAACAATCATTCATTTAGGAAAAGATACATTGTTACGACTCCTTTAGTTTCCAGTATTAATAACAAGTACTTTATTAATAATTCTTAATTACGTGCAGGACATGGCATTATGACAATACAAATAAGAACTACATTTCACTAGTATTTCACTTATGAAATAAATATATAAGCAGGCCTACATTATCCACGAATAGGTTTTTAAATTGCATTTAGAATTGTTCGTATGCACCCCAAGATTAGTTACAAAAGGCTCCCACACTTCTGGGCGATTTCGGTCCATCGTGTCCAGGCAATAGGACTGCTCTTTAAAATTATAATATAATGGCAAGAAACACAATTTGATAAGCCATCGGAGATACATCTTAATACATATCCTGGAATGCAGTGAACGCTTTATTAGAGTCTGTTTTATTATTTATTTTTAAGAAAGCACTATTAAAATGAATAAATTTTTCAGGTTGTTAATATGTATTCTTTTTCTTTTCGTCACTAGGGATTTGAACTCAAATAACCTCACGAGAATTACAAAGTCAGATTTTGCAGGACTGAGACATCTTAGAGTATTGTAAGTATTTTGCATTGCATACAGTTTATTTTATGTTCACAAAAGCGTGTGTACATGGAGGTCTCTGTTGATAGTTAAATGAGCTTGTAATTTTGTAATACAGCCAACAATGTAGATGTCACAAGTGTATGATATTGTTTATTAATTGATTAAAATGTTTTATATCAATGTAGCAAATCATAAAAATGTGCCTGCGATCACATGAGTCCCGTGTAGTATTGTTACTGAGTAGTGCGTTTACTTAACAAGGGGAATTATTACTCAGTAGTAAACTGCTGAATTTTCATCAGGTCGTGCTAAGTACTGCAGTTATGATGTTAATGTGCATGAACCCACTGGGAAAGAATTAGCTTATTTACGGCGAAATAGCACACATGTTTGTGATTGTGAGGAACAAGGTTAATTTCTTGCATGGACTGTGCTCTTGAGGGTGCTTGATAAATTAGGGAGCGAGCAGCATGTGGGAACTGATTTTGGTCTGGATGAATTTCCTGGGCCGGACGGCGGCTTTCTCGATTCCGCTTTGCACACGTGCCCGCATGGGGCCGGCCGGCAGCTGCTCCGCCGCGGCGGCGAGCCGGAGGCGCGGCCCGTGTGTGGGATAGCCCCTTTGAGTTCGGTCGGGAGGGCCGGCGGGTACCTGGGGTCTCTAGGGCACCCATCTGAAACCTCGAGTGGAAATTCACAGTCGCTCCGCTGAACTTCTGCTACCCTCCCAGGCAACTCATGGAGAACAAGATCAGCACTATAGAGCGGGGAGCCTTCCAGGACCTGACGGAGCTGGAGAGATTGTGAGCATCGCCGTTACTTGTACTTCAATATGCCTTTTTCTCTGCTTTATTTTTTCCCTTTGTGTGTCTGGAATTTACCCCTGACCTTTGTCTCTTAAGGTCAAGCGCTGTACACTTAAAAATGAGTTTATATATAACTTATCTACAATTTATATATAACCCAGCAAAACTCAGCAGTCTTTGTGATGTGCTGTGTATCCAAAGGGAGTGATTGTTTTAATGTTACAGAGTGGCAGATCTATGAATTGATGATGCCAGATTGAATTTATTTGACATATATAGACAGCATTCAGTTTGAGAAACGTAGTCCTGTAAAAATCCCAGCTGTTTCTTGGCCGTCTTCTCCTTTCATATCTTTTAATATGTGATTGAATACGAAAAGTTGCATTTCCAAAATCAGGAGTACTTTTTTTTTTTAAATGTCAGTTGGAGGCCTTTTGCAAATATGTCATAATTCTTACAAAGAGTC
The DNA here is from genome assembly GCA_026779585.1 of Mormyrus proboscirostris. Classification (NCBI taxonomy): domain Eukaryota; kingdom Metazoa; phylum Chordata; class Actinopteri; order Osteoglossiformes; family Mormyridae; genus Mormyrus; species Mormyrus proboscirostris. The sequence goes on along the minus strand of JAODKF010000055.1, from coordinate 939,090 downwards.
CTTGTGGTGAATAGCCTTTTTGTCTGCGATTGTGAGGTCTGTGTGATGTAGATACATTTCTTTCTGACAGTGAGTATATCCCCAGGGAACCATCATCGAAGAATTTCTCATGTTTGAGAACTCTCCCTTGCCCTCACATTTTTTCAAAATTTGGATGCAACTAAAAACAAGTTCCAATATGAGCATTAAAGCAAAATAATTCTGTTGTTGCCTGCGAAGACTCAGGTCTTTCCTGTTTTTTGTGTATTACTTAAGAAACAGACTGTTATTGACCTTTAAGTTCCACTCTTTTGCCAAAGCCCGTTGTGTGGAATTTCTCCACAGTTTCATAATGTGCAGCAGCATAAAGTCTTTTAATATCCATCTGGTGATTGGAAGGTTATAATACATTTAATAGAAAGTGATAGATTTTATTATGAACAAAGTTGGTTCATTGACTTGAATATAACCTTAAATATCATGGTTACTGCAGAACAACAAAAGAGCCTTTTGCTTTATAATCATCCGAAACTTCTGTGAGCATGTTAACAGCAAGCTTGTGAATCTGACGAACGAGCCAGCCAGAAAATATTCCATTGTGTCCTAACAATCGCTAGATTAAATGTAAAGGAACATAAACCAGGCTTTCTGGGGCTTCTCTTATTAGAGGTGGTATATCTTTTATAATCGTCTTCCGTAATAGAAAGGGCAAAATCCCAGCTGAAGGATTTATAGTGATGGAGCCACAATGAGGAATGAAATGGTTTCCTTTAGAGACGGTCACACTGGTGAAGGCGTGACCGAATCTGTCAGGTATAGGCAGTGCTATGGATCAGCCATGCTTATCTCCTTTAATCTAAGCCGTGGCCGACAGCCACATCCAGATTTGCTTAGTGTTTCGTCGTCTTTTGGCTCAAAGCACAGTGGGAGAAAATAAACTGGGAGAGAGCAAGGATGCTAATGTGCAAGAGTTGGACATTTGCACAATGTGCATTATGCTTCGTTGTATCATTTTTAAATTCTAGAACGTTTGTGCATCAAAGCTGGCCTTTGTGTCTGACGCAAGTCCCATGTGTGTTGTGCGTTTTCCGGTATAAATTGCCGTTTGACCAACATTTTCATCATCTTTACGGTGTGGGCAGACTGTGGTAGCGACATTCATTTAGAAAAGCCCCAAGAAGTTTAATGTGGTCTGTAATTTTGGAAGCTGGGAAAATCGTGTTTACTGGTATGCTGTTATATGGTAGATTTTATATGATTTACTTCGGTGGAGAGACGGGCTGTGGGCAAATTTAATGCAGATTAGATTATTTAGATTCATAGCATTTGAGCCTTATGATTGTCTCCCTTGGTTTCCTCTAATGCTTAGTGGTGTCAGTTTTGGAGCCTGAAGTTTTGGTCCTTGCCTGTACATTTTGACGTCAGTATGTTATCGTAAGAGTCTCGGCCTTGGTGAAGTGCTTGTTATCAGTTGACCATCAATGACAGGGATGTCCTTACAATAGGTACGCCGTCAATACGAGGCACCACCTTGGGTTCTGGTTGGGTGATGCGCTGGCGAAAAAAGCCGCAGAGAACCTTAGAACCCGGTGCGTAGTTTTTCCGAATATGTTTGCGTAAAAGTTAAACTGCGAAAACTCTTTGGTTGTCGGTGCTTTTATATGGTGGTATAAGGGGGCGAGGATATTTTTGAAGGTATGATCTTATTCCCAGTAAACGCCTGTCTTTCCCGAAGCATTTCGTCAGTCCTATGGGAGGTGGAGCTTTACTCTTCGAGAAACCTGGCGGAAGCGAGTTCTCGGCCCAGGGGCCTTTCAGCGGCTTCGGGGCACCACTTTGCCACTGCCGGCTCCTTAATTATTTAATTGGTTGTTTCTTGGTGAGATTAAAAATTCAGGGCCTATGATGTAATCCGGACCCTGCAGGGGAACAGAGCGGGCAAAGGGGGCGTTCTTAGATACTCGAATCAGCCGTTGCCTGTGGGTGGCTTGAGTGGCCCCGTGATTGTTGGACGCAGATTTTTGAAACCCCGGAGCCGAAGATGAATGTCAGGGAAGACATGGAGGGCCAAGCAGGTGTCATATTTTCAGTTTATAGCTTATTTTGTCTGGAAATGTATAACGTAAATGTAATTTGAAATCCACATGTTAAAATACACATGTTAGCTAAATGTGTCTTTAATTTGTGCACTGTTCACATTTCAGTGTTCACGCTTATAATTGTATGTTTATATAAAAAAAAGAAAAACAGACCAGAAAACCAGACACTATAATGTAAAACGGTGACAGAGTAATATAGGAAATGAGTGAAATATAACTGTTGAAACTGATAGCTGTTAATCAGCTGAGGTTCTTTTTTGGAAAGTTGCCGTAAGCACTAGGATAAAATATTTGTTTGAATACTACGTATATTTGTAAAGTTAAAAACGGATAGCGGATGTGTTTTTAATGACTTTCCAAAGTCGTGTGTGACTGAAGGCTTATTTGCACAGCATGGGGCCCTTTTTTCGAATTCCGTAGCCGAACGGCTGTTTGTTTTTCCCACATCTGCTTTTTTTCCTGCCCATTGTCACCGTGTTTGCTAGATGCCGGCTTCTCACTTTTCGCTTAACAAGTTTGTTTTGCACCAACGTTTCTCAGTGTTAAAGTTACAGTAGCTGCCTCGCACCGCGCAAGCTTGAGCTTACGCAATATTTTACGCAATATTTTACGGATATAATTTACCTGCTGCCCAGTATTATACATATTTGAGGCTACTAAATATTTTACTTATATCCTTTTATATAGATTTGTGATTTTGTATATGAATAAATAAACAAGACAAACATGGTTTGTGATTTATTGGTAACACAGGTATTTGAAATTATTTATAATATGGGGGTGTAATTATATTGAAACATATTCCATTTCTTTCCAGGCGTCTGAATCGGAATAACCTGCAGGTCTTTCCAGAACTGCTCTTCCTTGGGACGACAAAGCTCTACAGACTGTAAGTTCCAGGTTACTGTACAGCCGTTTTGGTTTCGTTTTGTCCTGCACTTGGAAAGGTGATGCATGACTGCGTTTGGGTGTGGGGATAATATTCGTTTTTAGAATCCTTCCAATTAACCCGTACCCTGGCCTAGTATTTCCCATCCGAATACGTTCGGCAGCTGTGGCTTGGGATTTGGGGGGGGGGGGAGGAATAGTATACAGTTGTAATTTGTTCTGTACCTTCTGTCCGGACTAAAAAAAAAATGAGTAGAAGCAGTAATTGCTTTTTGAGAGGGTTGGGGGTCACTGGGATGTCGTGGGCTTCATCCTGAATGGCGGAAAAGCGGATTTTCAGCTAAACAGCTGCTACCAGCTTCCTGAATAGTAAACGTCTGGGTCAGAAGAAAATTCTGCCTGGACTGGTGCTGTAGGGACACTGGACTCTCACGTTCCTCCGCTGTGTTTCATCATAATCATAATAAGTCTGAGCGTCAGCGCATCGATTGATGGGGGGGGGAGCTAAAACTGATGCTAATCCTGGTCTCTTATGCCATTTCTCCAATTTTGGCTAGTGTGACGAGGGGGGCACCAAGAGGCTGTTTGGGTACACGCTTTGTGTGCCTGCTTTCGCAGTCGTATTTCTGCTGTTGGGTCTTGGAGGAACGGAGAAGGTGTGACACGCTTGTTGCGTAAATGTTTCGCTCACAGTGGCCGTTGATTGGCTGTTTGGTTGGTTGCTTTGATTGGACCCAAATTTAGCTGCCACAAATAGATGCTCGCAGCCACCTAGGATACTTTAGGATACTTGGTTTCTGGCTCCTTCAAAAAACACTTTGACAAAACAAACATGTTTTCTTTCATTTTGTTATGCTGTAGGTTGGTTTTAGCGTTGTGTCCATTTCTTTCTTTGTATTTCGCAGGCAAAGCGTTTGCGTTGGTAAAGTGCGCAATACCACAATCTGCATCTCATTTGACGTAATGTGTTTTGCGATGCTACTTGTATGGCCTGCAGTTTTTCTTTAGACTTTTGTTTTATTATGGTCCATTCTAGAATTTATTTATAAAGTAGCCTACTCTGTTTATATTCAAGAGCTAAATATTTATTTTCTTCTGATCCTTTTTTGTATTTATATGAGACTTATAAGACGTGTGTTTCTGGAAGCCTTGGAAAGCTACCACTTAAAAAAAGGTTGTCTTGTGTTTATTTGATAAACGAACGTGAAAACCGCTGTCTAAAAAAAAAAACACCAAAAAGCTTTAATGCTGATGCCCTCGCTCTCCTCATCTGGACAGACATTTCTGGAGACCTCACGTGCTTCCCGTTGTCGTGTCGCATGAAAGGAACATGGCAGTACTTCAGATAACTGTGAACGTGGACGGCTATTTTTAGGAGATGAGAGAGAGTATGGCTTTTTACTCATGGCCTGTACAAGTGCCTGGATCTGCAGGTACTGATATGCGTCCATTAGGCAGACCTGAACTGGTCATAACAGATGTGCATCCTCTGTAATATGAACATGTTTTGACCTTGATAAGGGCTTTCGCTCCTCCCTACTGTTTTTTTTAACTCAATTTGGTCCTGTTGGCATCAGGTGCAGCTTCTTGTAGAGTTCACTGGTGCTTTAGCGGAATAGCGGTAATGGACAAATTTCATTGGCATAATAACATTAAGTCCGCCTGAATGATTTTTATGAAATAATTTCTTCACACCTAAGGGCGGTTGTTTATTAAGTTACTGGATCCAGTGTCTGAACTGCACATGTGCAGAGTTTTGCTCGAAAATCATGCATTTATGTACTAGCTTGTTCACCGTGGCCAGTGCTCTTTGGTTGATGGCTATTGCAGTGCTTCAGTTTTTATGCAGTAATATTAAGGGGACAGTCTGTCGTGAATTTAAGTTCTTGAAACTGAAAACGTTTTTGTTTCAGGGATTAACGTTTAACGCGGCTTTTTTTTTTGCGATTGTTTTTTCTGTGGTAGGAATTTGTTGTGCTCCATATCCAGCGTGACCTTTGACCCCTGAACCTTTCAATCAGATGCCAGCTGAAAGGCTCCATACGCTGGTTTTGTGGCTCGCTTGCCGGGTGAGAGCGGAGCAGGCGCTGACTGTATATGAATTATGATTATACGGGGGGGGGGCACTGCCTCAGTAACAGCCAAGTATGCCTCCCTTTTGTGTACTCCTCCCCCCCCCTTCTCCCAGGACACGGCAACAGACCGACACGCGGCTCTTTCTCAAGAACAGTATTCTGGTTACAGCCGACCGGAGCCAGAAAAGAAGTTTAAATAGATCCCCTCTCTGCCAGTGCGTTAGCAGAACTCTGTGAAAACTACCAGGTTTAAATGAAAGGATTATGCAAGGAAGCCGCAGATACTTGTTGCACTTGGAAAGCGGGGCAGCTACCAACAGCGTATGAACAAATGAAACGTTCGTCTCGCCCTGTTCCTTAATTCTTAGTGTCTTTGTGCGAATCTGAATGCCGTATTGAGGCTGCTTGGCCACTCGAAAAAAAAATACATAAATAGCTCTGCGCACGGACGTATCCTGTGTGCGTCCTTTGCGCAGCATGAAAACACCGTAAGCTGTGTTGAGGGTCGTGCGTGGAAGTTGTATCGGCGGTGACCTTGGCCCTCATTTTCGCTGACCTTATATAGGATTTCTGGAGGGGGGGAAAGTGCGCATTTCACCGCATGCTGAGTGGTCATCTGAAGGAAATGCATTTTGACTGCTTAATTTGGCCTGTTGGATCACAGTTCATTGATTTCTCCTGTCCGCTGCCCTGCTCTACCTTCTCTTGTCGAGTGGTCCATCGGTCCACCATACTGTCAGAAGGGTCCCTTACATTTGATGTCTGGAAAAAAATCTTAGCAGGAAGTCCAGGACAGCAGACCAAAGTTCTGGAGGGAAAGACAACGACGCTTTTTATTTGCATATATAATTTATTATGTCGGTTATCTTGATTGACCTTGCTTGTTTTGCACATCACCCCAAACTAAATTCCTCATATTTAAAAGTACGTGGCAATAAATAAACGATTCAGAATTTAATTCTTATTCCAATTTGTACAGCGAGAAAAGCAGGGCCTGACCTATGATGAAGAGGTTTCTATAATATATCGTAGTTTCTTTTCAAAGATCAGATGGTGGATCTGGCCTAAAATCCCCTTGAAGGCTTGGTGGGTGCGATGCGACTCTTAATGGCTTGAGGTAAAACTGTAAGAGCTGACGCCGACTTGGGCAGTCCGAGTACAGATTCCCCCAGCGTTAATTTCAGCCGGCCATGACGAAAAGTGCCGGGTACCGCCGCGTGTCAGATAGCGTCGCTCCACATCTTACTCTCTGCTCCCCGGGACCCCCTGCCGCATTAAATCCGACAATGGCCACGCGGGAATCGCAGGTTACAGTTGCTACGGTTACTGTTGTCTCGTCACATCAGGATCATTACTCACCCGGCAAGTTGCCGTATAGCTGCCACCACATCAGCAGGGCTGGGGAGATGCTGAGGGATTTTTGCCGTTTATTTATTTATTTATTTTGTGATTCAGGCGCGTCACAGAAGCCGGAAAGCGGCTGTCGCATGCAGTAAGCGGGGGCCAGCAACAGTCTGCGACATGTTAGATCGATGGCAGCCACCAGCCAGAGAAATTAAACCAATCAGTCTGAAAAAAAAATGCTTTTTGAGCCGATCCCCCCAACCACCCACCTCTTTGACATTTACTGCCCCTCTAAATCTCGCCGTTCCCCTGACTTTCAGATAATGGTCCGAGGTTTGAGGCAGCGTAAGTAAAGCTTAATGTCCTCAATAAATTTCATCTGCTTAAGCACTGTTTATTCTGGAGAAAGTGATTATGGTAACTAAAGTGGAGGGTTCTCATGAGGCTTGTTGGGTTGCAGAGATATCACAAGTACATTAGAAGAGGATGAAAACTCCAAGGATCTTCCCTTCTCTAGATTCGCCACATTATATTTTAAGTGCTCTGGGTCAATTACATTGTCAGCGGCACAGTTCATGAATGTATCGCCTTGTATTTTAATTAACCTGATCTTCCCAAATGAAGTCATACTCCAGTTGAGTATGTTTTGCTTATATATGTGTTCTTCATATATACCCGGTTGTGTACCAGGTCGACATCCACAAAATCATGTCAACATGTCGTCGTTGACTAACGATCGTGATCGGTTCTGATTGAGTGGTCCTAAGTAGACTTGCTTGCAAGCCAGCCCTTTATTTTATATGCAAAAGTATATAGTATGCTGTATAATAAAATTCTATCATCATATTGTTTGGTGTTTTTGAACCGTTTTATCGCCATAATCTTAGGTCAGTGCTGCCAGGAGTTGGGGCGGAAACTGTCATGCAGTCCTGGCTGCATATTTGTGGTCTCGGAACTGTCGTAAAGTCTATCATATTTGTCGTAAGTCACTTAGGTCGTAAGTCGACAACAAGCTGTATATTATATCGTCTCAGTAAATAAATATATTGCCATCTGTATTCAAGCTGCTTGTCCACAGCAAACGATGACGATACGGCAGCATAGAGACGCCAGTCAGCCTGACTGCATGAGTTTGGACCGATGCAGGTGAATGAGGTATCCAAAAGAAGCTCAGGAAACACGGACAGAGCGTGTAAACTCCACACGCACGGAGACGGAGGCACGACTGAAGCCCCCAAGCCTGGAGGCGTGAGGCCGCCTTCCGAGCCGCCGCTGTGCCGCCGCTGTGCCGCCGCTGTGCCGCGCTTGTTTATCCTAGTAATAAGCTACTTCTGTAGTTTTGCAGAAATAATTACGACCGAGGCTCACGAGGCGTCAGTCCTCGGTGACCTCAGGGTGCCCCGCGCTCCTGATTCTGTCGGCTTTTTCTTCAAACAGTCCTTGAGCGGGGTC
>JAODKF010000055.1:915936-931141 GCA_026779585.1 Mormyrus proboscirostris | reverse complement strand
CTGGGGGGGGGGAGACTCGCACAGGTGGCTCATATTAAGGTCTTACATTTCTAAAGGCACAAAGACAGAAGAAAGCAAAGGGGGTGGGTTAGGGTGATCGTTCTCCGAGTGTCTGAAGAAATTAGAGTTAAATGGCTATAATTTCAGAAGCACAACAGGAGTGTCTACCTGTCAGTGTCACAGTTATTTTCTTTTGTGTCCCTCAATGGGATGTTAATGACATGTGAACAATGAAACTTTTATTTATTTTTTTTTCCTTCAGCTGCCTGAATGGGTTTTTCTTTAAAAAAAAAAAAAAATGTGTCCTTTTGCTTAGTTGAATACATGCCTCGCGATTTTCCATAAATACACTTCGCCCAACTGGTTTTCTGACACCAAGGGATTTAGCGAGATTGAGGTACGAGGTATTAAAAAAAGGGAGATACAAAAGTGTTTTGTCGAACACAAAGTCTTTTAATTATCTCTTGTCTGCTCGCTGCTAACCCAGATAGGTGTTGGCCAGTAGCTTCCTTGAACTTCTAGTCCTGCTGTGAGGAAGCTGCTTCATCTTTTCATGCTATGTATTATGCACGCTGATGGCACGGATAATCTTTATTTCCTCTCCTGTAATCTGTTCTTGATAGAAGCTCCGTATCCCCTGACAAAAAGATACGTGGATGGAAAAAAATGCTGGATGTGTAAAAGTAGACGGACGCATGCACATCTTACACATCTATTAACAGTATTGTTTGTGAAAGGTCTAACTGGTCTTCAGATCAGGAATCTGAATCGGCCTGCGGCTTAAAATGACCTGGTGTGTGCTTATTCTCCCTGTTAAGATAATTTGGAACAGAGAGCATGTCTAATATCAGCTCTCTGGATCTCTCCTTTCGCCGTTCCTGAGGTCATCTAGAAAAGAAAGTTTCTGGAGGTAGTTTGCCGATGATTGATAGGATTTTAGCTGCCGGCTGTTTTTCAGCATCTGCAGACAGGCTTGAAATCAACAGTTGGATTAACCTGCATCTCGTTCCTGGTTATCTTCAAAATTAACGGCTGAATTTTCGTTTCCTCTTAATTGCATCTTTTCCCTTCTTATATTTCGAGTGGGATTTTTCAAGGATGACAGTTCTTTACGGCATTCTATACGCCAGCAACATTCAGCACAAGGACGACCTTAATGGTATTTCTGTTCAACCAGAGAAGGATATCTCCCCAAAGAGGCCTTAAGTCCTGTCGCTTGTAGGAGCGTCTGAGCGCATAAGGATATAAGGACATTAGGTCAGATAGATGGTGGTTAATTCTGTCCTTGTGTGACACGGTTACCTAATGGAGTCAGGGCATGATATTAAAGGTTTTTAGTGGTATATTTATACCCCCCCGCCCCCCCGAGGGCTTCGTCCTTCCTACCATGGGCGTCGCCTGCATTAAATCTGAGGGAGACGTGTCCCCCTCACATTTCAGAATTATTCGTTTGGACCCCCATGCATTTAACATAAAATATTAGTTTTATGCCAGTGTGCCCCCCCCACATTGAAAATGCTTCTGACACTCCTGCTTCCTGCCATTAATTACAATGAAAAGTATACAGGAAAAATTACCATTTTTTGCAATTAAAGCAGAGCAAATAAATAGCTGAACAGGGATAGATAGATAGATAGATAGATAGATAGATAGATAGATAGATAGATAGATAAAATCTATTTATCATTTTTAAGCCTCATTCTGAGTACATTGTTCTCATCCCCAAACTTTTAACCTCGTGCTGCGTAAATAGTGAGAGAAGCTGCCCATGAAGCTTGATTACTTTCCCCTCCTTGGCCCCAATTGATTGAGGGTAGAGAAAAAGAAGCTTTAATTCAAGTTCTGTTTGTTCTCAGTCTTAAACCATCCAGACCCTCCGGGGGGGAAGCGAGGCCTAAGGAAGCAGCGCAGGGAGGCCATTGTCCCTAATCCTCACAAAATGCTGCAGAAATGAAGTTTGCTGTTTATGGGCCCTGGGTGTTACCCAGGTCGCAGCGCGCTGGGAAAGCCGGCCGAGCCGGGCAGTGGAGAAGCTCTGATCTTTGTTTTGTGTCTGGATGCTTAACCTGGCCTCGTGACGGGCCGCCGCGCGGAATGTTGTGGGAACGCTTTTCGGAAACGTGCCGACTGCAGGCTCCCTCGCTTCCAGGCCGGCGACAATGCTCACTATTGACAATATAATTACCAGCCCGGGAGGACTTTTAATTTTCTTGGAAATAAAAGGGCGTCTGATTAACAAGATGAAGTAGAGGATGTTATCAGGACGATGTCACAGGTCGCCTAGACATTCAGCATCTGCACACTCAGTGCCTTTATAGATCACTTAAGTTTGAATAGGCATGTAACTTAAGAACATACTTCACAAATCATTTATGAATGTGACTTTAACGGAGAATTTTAGTGCTCTGTGTGTGTTTTTAAAAATGTTAGCTATCGCAATCTATTGCAATCTAACGTTACTGTCTTGATAGAATGAAAAAATATAAAAATGAATGTACCACGTTTATTATTTCAGGTCTACTCTTCCCCTTCTTTGTCGCTTACATTTTTAACGTAAAACCATCATTTATTTTATAAACGTGGAAAAATTCCCCACGACATACATTTGTTAAATTCAGCCATTTTTATGAAACCACTTTTCCAGGACGAGATCATGGTGCATTTTTAAAGTATAGTTTAAAATTATCATCAGATCGTCTTTCTTGGTCTTGTTTTGCCTGTTTTTCTCTTCTAAGCATGATGAGTGAATATGAGTGTTACATTGTGGAGAAAATGAAGGGTAATTAACTTTGTTTTCTCATCACCGTCTCCACTTGGCAAAACACTCACCGCATAAAGTGGCATCATAATTGATGAGCCAAACTGCCGATTCCGGCATTAATCATAGTGTCAATACGGGCTGTATTATGGAGCCGGTTTGCGGGCTGAGTGCTGATTGAACTTTAATGGCAATTTATGTGCTTCTTCAGTCCGGCATGATGACAGTAATCATGTCAAACAGAATTAAGTGGGAATGAGGAATATCTGGGACAGACGGCCTTGGTGGCCTCCCAATTCTGCGGCGCGATTGCTGATTGGACGTCGGGGTGGGCGATGCCCCGCCTCTGTCTCCCACACCCACTTGTTCTGACAGGAGGGCTCTTCAGGGGAGGAGCGCTAGCTGGAGAACAGATCTCCAGGGAGGGTGCTAAAATAAACCAGCCCCCGCCACCCGCTGCCTCCCCGCGGGGGCCGCTTACCGCGGGTGCGAGGCAGCGGGTGACGGGGGGGGATGGGGGGCGTGCGATGCTGCCCCGGAGCCAGAACCCAGTCTGCCCAGCATGATGCAGTGGAAACTTGGCATCTTTGATGTCACCTAGACGAATGTTCTCACAGATGCATACGTCTGTTCTTCATAGCAAAATGTAAAAATGCAAAAACTGCAAAGGGTGCATCTTTAAGGTTAGAAAGAAAGTTTATACCTAGTGGCGATAAATGTCTTTTAGGTTACTGGGGACTGTTTTATTTTTTATTTTTTTTTTACTTATCATTGCAAAGTGGTAACTTTTAAACTTAATCTATGAGTATTGAATCGATGCTTAAATCATTTTGTGTAGCATGGAGAGGCACTGAATAATATAGAGGGTTATTAATCTTTTTCGTCTGGTTATTTCATTCCGTTTTTTTGTCTCTTCTTCCTGGATCTGACCCATTTTTTTTTTCTGTGAATGTCACCCGCGACCCTTTTGAATAAACATAAAAATTCAATAAAAGGGAATAATTGAAAAGGCCCCATTCTAGGTGCTGAAATCTGTAATCGCCAAGGGATGAGGGTCAGCACAGCGACAAAAGAGCTGTTTGTGTAGCGCTGTGTGCGCTGTGGCGTCTGATTGACACGGCAAACAGCTCCGCACTGTTCCAATATCCCATGTTGAGGGGAAACAAAGTGCTTGGATATCATGTAAACGTCAGGAAGTGGAGCCGATCCATTTTTTATTGGAAAGTCTTTCAGGTCAACACTTTAAGGCTGAGTTTTTGTAATTGCTGATTGAAAAGTGCCACCGTCTGCGGCCTCCTGCCTCCGTCGTCCCCCCCCCCTCCCCGCTTCCTGCGTTGGTTCAGGCAGTGTTGATTTAGACCCCACTTTAGAGGAAATCCAGCTAAGTGTTCCTCTTATCCCGAAAAAAGAATTTAGGATTTCGGATGTTTCCGGCTTTCGCTTTCCTGAAGGGAACACATGACATTTTTTTTTCTTTAGATTTACAGGTATGAAATCCTGGTCCTGGGTCTCAGGCCTAGAGGCCGACTTCGAGGAAGTCAGAACTATTAAAAGCTGAAGTCCAAGCACAGACTTCAGGCAAGAGGGAAAATAAAAGAAAATGTTTGCTCAACAAATCTGGAAACATTTTGGCGAGCAGAGTCAACTCGACCCTAAAGTGTGCGACCTTACGCCTCTCACTGTAATCAGACTCTTTCAAAGCGATATCGTTTACTTCTTTGCGCTTTCCATAGGTGACTGCCCTGAAAGTCATGTGACCATTTGTTTGGGGGGGGGGGGGGCTTATTTGCATCTGAATGTATATGCACATGAGGAGAGGATAGCGTTTGATGTTGCGGGGCTTGCGGGGCTTGCGTGCTTGCGAGCATGCTTGTGTGTGGATGCGTGCATTTTGCAGGATATTAGGATATTTTTAAGCACAGAGACCGGAGAAGCCTTGATTCCGTTGGCCTGCTGTTCATGAAACTGATTCCACTCCCTCAACTCTATCTGGGGTCTCCAAGTTTTCTATATGGGGCAAAAAAACAATTATAGTTTTATTTAGTTGCTAATGTGATGTTCTCCAGACAAGTCGGTAATACGATCCAGAGTGAGCCTCTGTTAAAAATGAAAAATTGCATTAAAATAAATCTACTGTTATTGGTTCTTATGATTGTTTTGTAAGATTTCTTTCCATGGAGTCCTGCCTGATCTGAGCTTTGATGGAGAATTGGAAAGAACCTTTAGCCCCGTGTCAGTGTGGGAAGTTCACGCAGACAGCAAAGGATGATGGGTCATCTCTGTTTGGTTTGGGTCCGTTCTGCTCCAGTAGGTCACGATGCGAGGTCAGGGCAGCGGTGTCACGGAGCAGCGGTGGCTGGATAATAAAAATGTCAGGAGTAAGTGGGGCTGAATAAAGCCCCCCCCCCCCACTCCCTGATGACAGAAACATGTTGCTTTTGATGGGTATTGTGTGATGCTCAAAAGCCAGAGAAGAGGAGGCCAAGCATTAAACCATCACTACAGGTTTCTGTGTCTGGCTTGAGCTCGGGATAGTAAATGAATTTGATTTAAGCCGACTTGTGCTTCAAAAAAAAAAAAAAAAAACTCGTGTTTGGAGACTATGCCACGGCGGAATGATCCAGAACCGCGAGTCAGAAACATGGCGTCAGCGGCCCGGACACGGCACCCGAGGTGACTCTCCAGAAGGCTTGGGTCTGATGGATCGGGGGGGATTCCCTGTCGTCTGGAACTCCACGTTCCTGAGAAATTCCCCCCGCCGCGGTAAACATATCATTACGCCGCGTTACTTGGTTGCTCCGGGAGTCGTTTCCAGTCTGCAGCCGCTTCTGCAGTTTAATAACCCTTATCTTGCAAACAGGTATCTTAAATCAGTGTTTGGTGAAGCCTTTCAGGTTAAGCTGTTGGATTAAGAACACTACAGACCATGCCTGCCCNNNNCCAGTATGCGCATAACGCCCCACCACACCCCCCCCCACCCCGTTAGTGTCCTACAGATCGCACGTTGAATGTGGGAGACCGCAAGATGTACTTTGTTATAAAACCAGCTGGGCCATCATTTGTCATGACTATGTGTGCTTGTTGCTCAAGAAACACGTCCGGGAGGCTGGGGGGGGGGGGGGGCAGAGAGACGTTCTGGTGCTTTGTTATTTTGTAGCATAGCTCTCCTAATGTCAGCCGAATGTCAGCTTGGATTATCCTAGTCGTGTTTAGGGATGCCGTAGGGATCGGCAAGACCCAACTCATCGTTGAAGATGAGCCCGTCGCAGTACGCCATCGGAAAAATTAGCCGTCTCTCCCCCCCCCCCGGGCAGATGGCACTGTGCCTTTGCTCGGAGACAGACTGTCTGTAAGAGGCGCCTGCAGTGGATACCTCAGGTGATTCAAAATAAGTTTCTCTGGCAGGAGCCTGTGTGCGATTATGAAGGAGTGAAATGTAAACCAGGGAAGGCCCCGGCGTCTGAATTTACTGCGCATGAAGCACGTTCGCTAGGAGATCGGCCCGAAGAGGCCGGCATCTTCCACCGAGCGTTTTTGATTTTCCCGGTTCAGCCGTTAAGAGCTGTCTGACCCTGGGGCTGTTGTCTCGCCTCAATCGGGAGCTGGAAATATGAGCTGACAGAAGGCCTGCTGTCTGAAAAGATTTCATATTGCTTCAAAAAAGGAAAATGCTCAGGCAGGTGTAATATAAGAAATTGCCTAGAGAGTCTTCAGCTTACTCTACAAATCGCAGGCTTTTGATATGAAAATGGCGACTGAGCATATACAGCATGATGCTGCCTGTTAAAGGATATGGGGTCACGTGGTTGGAACATTACTAGACGGCAAGGAAGAGGGGCTGTAATTTATACAGAGGGGCCAACCTTGTCATTAGCCAATGACGTGTTTTGAATCGGACAGGGGAGGAGCACTCTGGAGGCCAATCAGCTTTCAGTTAGGCCCAATGCCTCTGTGGCCCCGCCCCTGCATTTGCCTCTGTTACGATGAGAAATTTGGCGCAAGTCGGAGAAAGATAACGCTGCTCATTTGAAACAAAGAAGTTAAATAAGATATCAGATCACTTCTGGGTGAAGCCTTTGAGCAGATGACGATGGGTAAACTGGTTCCTCTGTACCGGCGCGTATATAAATGCCGGTCAGCTTTCTTTGGGAGTATTTCAAGGAGAATGGATATTATTGAGTTGATAGGATATTCTGCTTACAGAGAATACCACTGGATTTATAGGTCTATTCTTCTTCTCTAGTGTATGATGTATGTGAAGAATTTTCCGTGTTTGTGATGTTTCCGCATATTCTGTATGTTATATATCTTTATGGAAACCATTAGTAGAAAAGATATTTTTAAGTGGAATGTTCAAGAATGGGACTGTCGCTGAATAAGTACACGGATACTTTGTATTTATTTATTTGACGTATATCAAGAAGTCCATCTTCTAACTGTGTGTCTTTGAAACTCTCACCCAGAAACTCTCAGGCCGCATGAGCTTCATGGCAAAGGGAAACACGCACACAGACACACACGCACGCACACACACAGACACACACACACACTCACACACAGACACACACGCACGCACACACACAGACACACACACACACACACACGCACGCAGTGGAAAGCAGAGGTGGGCTTTTGTAGCTTTTTTATTTTCCTGCTGATGGATGCATTTGTCCCGTAGAGATGTTGTCTCATCTTTATCCTTCAGGATGAACTCAATAAAATGGCCTGGATTATGTTGTGACGGTTGTTTGAAGAGACAGAGATGGTTGGCTGCAGGTACTGAGGATTGGCGATTTTTCCGCAGCACCTATCGAGACTTGGCCGGTATCCTAGCAACGGGGCCACCGCCACTCTGTCCGCCCGAGTTTCACCTCCGTGCACCCGCGAAGCAGGAAGTGTGAGGCGTTGGAGGCGATCGTGTCAGTTACAGAGCTCCCCCGTCTGTCGTCGTGCGGGAGAATCCTGCGGCAGCATCGATCGCTTCTTCCTGAGAATCACGTCGGCCTAATTTGTGCGGGCCGTTCGCATTTGATGTGAATTCTTTGTTTACAAAGAGAATTGTTTTGTTTTGGTTTTTTTTAACCAATGGATTTCAGTATCATTCCTTAGGGTTTAATGCTGTGGCAGAATCAGCTACTTAGTTTCACAATATTTTCCTTTCCTGATGACATTGTGAGGAAACAAACCCCACAATTCTGAGAGCGAGCATCTGGTTCAGAGTATTAATTTAGACTTTAATTGGCTTTAAAACGGTCAGCTGTGGTGTTGCGCTGCGCTGAAAATGCCTTTATTTTTCCTTCCAATACCCCCGGGCACATATTCAATTCCTACCACGTGTGGAGCACCTACCCTCACCGAATACTCCTGAACGGGCTCTGCTTTGAGGTAGCCGAAAGCGCGTTTGTTTAACCAGAGCGGATTCTGTCGCGGAGAGGCCTGCACTATATTTACGCGCATGACAAAAGCCAAGTGCCCAGTCAGACGACCTTATATGTCCAGACGCTCTCAGTAATATATCGTAGCCAGGCGGATGGATGTACATGCTGGGAAATAAAATTTTATTGGTTCAAGAACATGGTTGCTACGTTATAAGAAGTTAAACATCCTGAATTTTAAGTAGTTACTAATCCTTAACTGGATGAACAGTGAAGGTTAAGAATGTGGTTTGAGTAAGAGCTTTTATTTTGTTATAAAATAATTTTTTAAGTATCAGCAAAGCAGAGTGAATCCTGGTTTTAGATCCTATGGTTAAATCCGTTGTAACAATGACCGAGAGCGACGGCTATGTTTGCCGCCGACTTCGGCGTGTTGTGTGATTTCGTCTGGCATCTTCTGAGCCACTGACACTGAGCCCGTGTTCCTTCCATTCTCCCATGCCGTTAATTACGGAAGCGGCACATCACAAAGCGCAGACCAGGAACTGAGGCCTTGCAGATGTAAACAGATGGTCTGCACTTCAGGATCAGTGAGGGTATTTTCTCTGGAGCTCCAGCAGCCGCTGGGATGGGGTTATGTCATGTGCTCACTTTGTACGTGTCTCAAGACGGTAAACAAAGTATCCGAGAAAGCAGACGTGATGAAGGACATTACGGTAAAACCCAAACCCGAATTCGGTATCACCGCGGCGGAAATCTCCTTCGATGAGCTGACGGACCGCAGAAGATGCCATCGATGACGGGCAAAAACATGCTCTGGAAGTAAACAAGAGCAGATGTCTGGCTGACCCTACCTCTCCTACAGTTTGCGTTGCAGGTGTTTCTATCTGAGTTATCATAATATGGAAGGAAAAGTCATAATCCCATCTGCTGGTTACTGCTGTCCACACCAACGCCCCCCTTATGGAGAGAGAGTGACAGAATTTTCTACCCATCTAACATGAGACATGGATAATGGATACATGGGTGCTGCTGATTGGCCCCTGGAGAGTCACTTACCGATTCAAAACACATCATTGGTTAATAATTTTGGCTCCTCTATATGAATTATGGCCCCACTTATGCCCCTTAAAAAAACCCTAGATTTGCCCCTGACGCAAAGCACCAAGATGGCTTCCCGTAGCTGTAACGCCCTTGCGTTTGGGTCGCAGTGAGGAATAATGGCTGTTAGCTACCCAAACATCACTGTTTACTCGCATGGTTTGAAAAGGAGAGAGACTTGTGTTGAGTGTGTTGGCGTTGACTTCACTTAGAAGTAGCGGGTTTAGGATGATAGGATGATAATCATCGGCTTCAGAAGTGAACCATATTATTTTTTGATTACAGTATCCCATCTCCCCCTTGCAAATGTAACGTCTGTTTATTGCCATATGGTTTCTGTGCAAATCGCGTCTCTCGGCTGTAAATCTCGGCTTTGGAATGCGCTGCGGGATGGCGATATCAGATAAAACGGCCGATTGACGAAAGAGTCTACCGGCATATGATAATTATTTTAAGAGGGTGAGATGGCATTTGAAGACCCGGGAAATTATCTTTTCATGACATGGGCCCAAACACCACAGAACGGAGTAAACGTGTGTTGTTGTATAATACCAGAGGGGGTTCACCCCGAAATTCCTCCTTCAAAATAATTTGCCTGAGTATCTTTGACAGCCTGTGTGTAGTCTGTTCCTTCTGTCTTTGCAGATTTATTGTTGTATATTTCTGCAAATGTTGTATCGTATAACACTAAACCTTGTAAAAACGACTGGATTTGTCGTTTACACACGCATCGTGAATCCATTAGAAGCATTACCCATTCGCTGCAGTCAGTCCAAATGAAATCGGACGTCACGTGGACGTAGGGTTTGGCATGGGCGCCGCTCAGGATTGGTCCAATTAACCAGCCAATGAAAATATTCTTTCTGCTTGTACGGGGTGAAGTGCTTGGTAAATGGGCAGTGGGTGGGATCTTTGAGAATGGTCTTAAGTCTCCCGTTCTCGGCGTAGCTGAGAGAAAGAAAGAACGTCCCATTGAGAAACATCCCCAACCTGAAGTCCTCCTCTTTCTCTGCTGTCTCTCTGCTCTGCATGCTGATTCCGGGAATTCCGTGATGAGCTCTTAGGGAAGAATGCCCCCCTCCCCCCCCCACTTGGATGCTGTTTGGCTGCACAAATTGCAGTCTGTATGAAAAGCATGCAGTCTTTGCCTTGTTCTCACAATCAGAAGATTTTTTTTCTTTTGTCTATTTCATTCCTTTTTCTAAGGGCTTAAAATGAAATCTTTGTTTCTGCTCCGAAAGCCTCAGTGTAGACTTATACTGTTGATCCTCTCAGTTGATGCAATGTAATCCGCTTTGGCGTTTGTGAATTTTTAAACAATAATTGGTGCATGCCTTTAACCCATCATTGCCAAATGTGAACAGACTAAACATAATCTCTCTCTTTTGATGGCGAAACAAGTCTTGTGTTTTTTCTAGGATAATCACCAGTCGTTACATCCAATTAACTGGGAAAGCTGCCTCGTTAAGGTCCAACTACTAGTGTTCAGGTGGGTGGGGGGCTCCGATTAGTGGTCTTTACAGGTGGGGGTCTGAAGGTCCTTTCTCGCTCCCACCCTGTTTTTAAACGAGACAGTGTGGGCTACCGGCAAGGCCTAATTGCATTGCTTCACCAAAGCAGGAAGGCATACGTGCTTCTTCTTGTGACTTTGTCCCACGGACTACTTGCCTTGAGCAACATAAACGATTCTTCGAACCATCGTTGTAGCTGTGCGTGTTGTTTGCTAATGTCACTGGGCTTCCGACTTGTCCGAGATCATAGAGGAATGTGTGCGTCAACACCTGGAGATTGGTGATATTCATTACTCATTACTTATTGGTAATATTCATTACTCTTAATGGTGATATATATGACTCATTACTTATTGATATTCATTACTCAATATTTATTGTGAGATTTTGTGAACTGACTGGCTGTTGATGAGATGTCTGATTCATTATGAGAAATAAACAAATTAGAATTTGAATCTCCAGCTTTGTTAGAAATGCAGACTCAAATATTTAGGAAGCCGCCCTGCTATTTAACCTCCATTAAGATGGCAGAGGCCCTAGACTGTAATATGCATGACTATAATATTTAACATGATTACGTCTGGTTGTATGTACTAATAAGGTATTTATACGTTATATAGCAGTGCAGTTACGTAAAGTGCAGAGACGCAAAAACAAAAAATAAGGTGCAAAGACAATGCATGTCTTACATAAACTGAACAAATTGCTGATTCATTTGTTAGATTTTCAGTTTTCAGTGTCTTCAGTCTTTAGTTTGCTGTTTGTGTGACTTGAACATCACTTTGGACAAAAGCATCTGCTAAATAAAAATGTAAATATGATTTTCGTTTTGCCATTTGTTTGTAGGCGCCTTGTACCCCAGGTTAGCTACAAATAAAATGCACCGCGTGAAACACCAGCCAGTACTGACACTTTCCACGTCACCTTTTCCAAATGCACGTTGCTTGTCTTCTCAGCAACAGGATACGTTCAGAAACGTACGTGACGGAGACGGTGCCACCACTTCCCTCTGAGATACCTCTCGTGTTTCCTTGGTGAAAGAGACTCTTTCACAGGCTGAGTATGGACATTGTGATGGGGGGGGGGGGGGCAAGGGGACCAAACTCTGTGTGGAATAGTCCACACTAAATCAGCGCGGTTACTGAAGAAACAGAATCGCACCCCCGAAGAATGTCAAGACGAACGAGGGCAGTGTGGGGGATTTCTCGCAATCGCATCAGTAGGAGACGGGAAAAACGTGCGCGCTGTGAATGCCAAACGAAATTATTATGTGACGCCAACCTGCCAGAAGGGCATGGTTAAGAGACTTTTTAGCCGAGTATGAATTATACCAAACTCCACGATTGGTATGTACATATTGAAAACACGGAACTCAGGCTCCGGCAATAAATCATCGCAGGATTTACAGAATGTTCTTCCCGCAGATACACATATTGGATCGGAATAGTACTTTTTTTCCGTCTGCTTTTTTTCATCGTTCTTTTTTTTTTCCTATAACAAATATGCTAAAAGTGATAGCTAAAAGCACAGAGCGGGGAAGGTGTTTAAATCCACCCCCTACCCTCCCCACACCACTTTCCCCTGAAATGGAAACTTGCCACTGGAAGACATTTGTCAAATGTTGCATGTCAAATGGAGGCTTGAAGTGGGGGGTTGGGGGCATGGGTTGAGGCGAGCTTCAGGCCGCAGGAATGAGAGGTCAACACTAATGGCTTAACACAGCACCTAGACCACATCTACAATTAACTCATCTTCACTGCAGACTCACAGCTCAACGTGTGGACACCCCCCCCCGCCCCGCCTCTCTTTTATAGCAAAACAGGGCCTGGCCTTGATAGCTCTTCCCCAGGGTCTGGGGACTCCTTCTGTGTTTGATTTATCACTTGCCACAGTGGGAGGCCTGATTATCCTTAATTAAACCCTTCATTTCTGGATGTGCAGGTTCGCAGGTTCGGCAATCCGCAGCCACCTTAACGGGCGCTTAACAGTCGCAAAGGTCGCACACCGGGAAGCGAACGGGGGGGGGGGGCGAGAGGTTTATCCATGACACTCACGGATTTTTGCACGGACAGGCTTGCTAAAAGTATAGACCAAAAAGAACCATGACATCATGATTGTTTTATAAGGGAAGTAAAACAATCCCTCCAAGCTATTTTGTAACCTTGGTAACTAATTACAAGGTGACATTCCGGAATATTCCGTAACGCGCGAGGTGGCCGCTACCTGTTAAGAGTATCTGTGAAGACGGTCATGCTTCTCCTGTGGTAGCTGCTGAGACTGCAGAGGAGCTGGACTGGAGATAATTGTTGTACGCTGTGACTGCAAGGTTTTATTTAAAGCTATGTTAATAATATGTTCCGCTGCCAGGAAATGGTGTTGGGGGGGGGGGCAGGGGGGAGTCGCCGAATTTAACCTGTCGGGGTTGCATTACCTGTCTCGTGGCCTGGACGGTTCACTTTCCTTGTCTCAAATGGCATGTGATCCCTGTAGCTCCGAGGAGCGACGGCAGTCACCCCCCAGGGCCTATTTGGGCTGGGGCGGCAGGAATTTGGGGTATTTCGGTAGTCAGCACCTGGTGATCCGGGGAGACTTGCTGCCACAAAGCGCTCACCCTTCTGGCTGCTTGCTTGTCGAAACGAAACAGTAAGGTGATGTGTAAGTGTGCGTGCGCGTGCGTGTGAAAGGTTCAAAAGTTCACCCATGCGACGGGATTCGGTGTCGAGGTTGTTGGCCTTAAAATTGACTATTGAAACTATGGTTTTTTTTTTGTTTTTTGCTTTTCAATGACTTGTCCATCAGTCTGTCTGACGTCAACGTCCCCCCCTGCTGTCGCCCCACTGTTAGGGCGACATTAGGTGACAAGATATTCTGAAGGGCATCCTGGCAACGCCAAGTAAAAAAATGCACTTACTGGCTTGGTTTCTGGTTGTATTGGCTTCACTGCACTCAAGGAATGTGAAAGTGAGATTAAGACTAAGCAGCCTTTATTTATATAGTTATACACATATATAATATTTTCCTTTGTATTACTGCAGCTGCAGTGTTTTTCTCCTCTGGTGAAATGGAGCAGAGAAAAGCAGCACCTGCCCCGAATGTCGAGGTCAATAAATCCAAAGCCAGCCGCTCGTCCCCCCGGCACAGGACAGGAGCTTTATTTGTTCGACATACCAATCGAGATAGACGCAATTACTCGAGTGAGGTCTACCCCCACCCTGAATGGGGTTAATAAACTTCTGTGAGTGGCAGCAGCAGTCACGAGAGCGTGAGGTTTAAGGTCTGAGGTCATTTGCATGAGGAGATGAAAGGAAGGGAGGGATGGGAGATGATGTCTGACCGCCTTCCTTTTACGACCATACAAGCTCGGCCATTTAGAATTAGTGATGTGGTCTAGGACCATTCAGGCCGCTGTTGTCCCTAATTGTGTAACGGTGGCCGGGCTGGTGATTAACTCCGGCTGTAGGAGTCACAAAACCAGGCTCATGAATTTCGTAGGAGAATCGGGTCCTTGCCTCCTCTCTCCAAGTGCCAGTTGACAGTGTTTTTTCCAGTTATGCTTTGAGAAAGGCATGCCAGAGCTGTACTACGTGACATTTATGGAGTCGAGACATGCAGGGTGCCAGTTACTGTACACACTCACAAAAAAAAAATATTTGCAGAGAATAAACACAAAATAGAAATGTCTGAAGAGCTCAGATCTCCCACTATGTAAACAGTTCCTCCAAGCAACAAGGCTTCCTGATTCCACCCCGCACTTGCAGTCCCACGGTTGGCGGTCGATCCGTCAGGTTGTCACCAGAGATGGCTTCCAGAGGCCTGGGACAGTCTGCAGTATGGAGACCCGCGTTTTTGGTGAAACGGTACCTGCCGTCGGCATCTTGGAGTGCTTGGCACCCCTGTGGATTTGGCTTTGGGGCCGTGTGAATGGGGGGCAGGTCAGGCGACCATAGTCATTCACAGATTTAAGGAGACCTGCCTCAAGGTATGGATGCTCTGCCTTAAATGGGCAAATGGCCTATTATTGTCATGCGTAGCTTAAACCACTTGGGTGGCTGCGATGCCAGCTGTAATGGAGGCCGGCCGGTGGCAACACTGCAGTAGGAAGAAAGACCCAGGACTGGTTGCCTTTTTAGCATAGCTTAGCATAGCTTAGCATAGCCGCCGGGTCTCGAAGGGAACTCTCTTCTTTCATATGCTCGGTCTGCAGCGGGAAGAAAGACCCAGGACTGGTTGCCTTTTTAGCATAGCTTAGCATAGCCGCCGGGTCTCGAAGGGAACTCTCTTCTTTCATATGCTCGGTCTGCAGCGGGAAGAAAGACCCAGGACTGGTTGTCTTTTTAGCATAGCTTAGCATAGCTTAGCATAGCCGCCGGGTCTCGAAGGGAACTCTCTTCTTTCATATGCTCGGCCTGCAGCAGGAAGAAAGACCCAGGACTGGTTGCCTTTTTAGCATAGCTTAGCAT
>JAODKF010000055.1:868861-880205 GCA_026779585.1 Mormyrus proboscirostris | reverse complement strand
CCCCCCCCCCCCCCCATCTCTCCGGTTTCTTGGCTGCGGCCCATTCGTCTCTCCCCGTTTCTCGATGGTGGTCTCGCCTTTTCATGTTGGCTGAAGTGAATAGAATCCAGAGTGGCCGCTTCCTCGTCTGTAAGTTCTGTGTGTACAGACGGCCTTCTTAGGGCATTAATTATTTAAGGCGACGTGGTCAAAAATACATGGGAGAAAGCACTTTAATGAAGACGACGACTGAGGCCGGAAAATGTTTGGCCTTTGCGGTGTTTTTTTGGATGGAATGTAAATGTTAGGTCCCTTATTGCGTAAACATTTTGCGCCAGCTGTGACATATATGGATAGCTAATTAGCCCACGTTTAGAGGAGACGTCGCTCATAATATCAGCGGGCTTAACGTTTGTCGAGATTTACAGTGAAAGATGGTTTGCTGCTTCTTACATTAGAATCAGAGAAATGAGCAGTAATTACTGCTGTACATCATGTAGATTCAGTCCCTGTCCTGTAACAAACACTAAATTCATCTTATACTACGACATGGACCAACACTGTGCTCTCATCTTAATTAAGTCATTGATTAATAATAACAGAAGAAATGTGGGGGTCATGTAATCAGTCACAAATTATGTTTGTTAATATACGTCAGATGATATTGTGAAACAGACTCGCTTAAAAATCTGCTTTGATCAGCGTGGACTCAGGCCAGATTACGGCAGGGACTGGGAGCATTTATACACGCAAAATGAGCAAAACTCTCACTCTATGTAACAAATTAGGACGACATCTGCAAACGTCCTGCTTACTCAACAAATTCAGGCTTGTGGCCTGTGAATGCTGCTAAGATCTTTTATTATAGATATTCAATTAACAGAATCACAAATTCAGTTGTTTTACATATATCGTTGTTGGCAAATGCAATATTAGTCAACAACGATTCATTTACATGGTTCTCCAGATTATAATATAACTTTAGTTCTGCTGTGATACAGGTTCGCCAAGTTGTAAACAAGATCCGTTCTGTCAAATTTGCAGGTTGGTCTAAGTCAGTTAGTTAATAATACAATACATAATAATGATAATAGTGAAAGTAACTACATGCGGTACTGAACTGTACCTTGAGCTGACAAACCGCTGAAACCGCGCAATGTTTTCACAAATGCGTGCATTCGTTATTACCAACCACTGTATTTACCCTGAATTTTTAGTATAATAGACTTTACCGCCATCTGTAATCCATTTTCTAGTGAGAGGGAGGTCTGGGCTGCTTCCCCGGCATAAGCAGCAGACGATGGATGGATGGATGGATGGATGGATGGATTGATGGATGGATGGATGGATGGATGGATGGATGGATGGCAGTCCTTTCGTAGGAGTTGTCCGTTAGACGTTCTTAGCTTGGGGACTGTCTGTTGTTAGGAGACATGATATTTCTGCTCAACATAGAAACTTCCGCAGCTTATACTGTGAGTTGCTATTTAATTGTTTTTTTTTTCTTTTTCTATTTACACTGGACGTGCAGCGCTAGAGAGCTCCGAACGAGCCGTTGATTGGAAATAATACGCTTCCGCAATTAGAACAAAGTTGCTGTTGTCACTCACTCCATATGCTGTTTGGACTGAATGGTATGGCTTTTAAATCCGTCTCTGCCTGGCTATGCTAAGCACAAACAGGCATGTTCCATAGACCATGCTCTGAGGGGGGAAATGGATGATACATGACAAGCCACTAGAGAGATGCTTTGAGCAATTCAACATGCCACCCCCTAATTTAGCTATAGTAGGGTCCTCTAAAGAGGCCACTTTCAGAAATAAGGACTTGACTGAAATGTCACTTGTTAGTCAGTATTCTGTATCTATTCTGTATCAGTTTACTTTAACGGTGTCAATTTTTCTGTCAGCTATTATCCGTTTATCTTTGCTGTTATCAAATTAATTAGCTCAAAGAAGTGTTACACTAAACATGACTATTTCCTAAAAATGAAAGCTTTGTATATCTGCATATAAAACAAAACAAAACAAAGTGTTACACACAAAGCTGTTTCTAAAGCTGAAACTATGTGAACATAATGTGGAAAGTTGTCGAGTGCCATTTGGCATTAGCTATGATTATTATTGAGATTAATTAGCTTGCATTGTTGTGGAGATGATTATCTCAACTCCATTAATGTTTCCAAATCGTCTGTGCCAGTTTTCAGTTTATTTAATCCTCTGCATGAATCAGGGTTGCAGTGTTTTATTTTGCTTCACTGTCATAAAAGATTTGGTGCTTTTGCTAGGTGCTGGTTTTTATGGAAGTAAAGCTGCATTGATTTGGTCCTTGTCTGACGTTCCACTGGCCCAGGTGGAGGGTTAAAATGGCATCTAGTGACTGCCAGTTCAAGGACAGTAGTCATTGATCTTTTGCCTGTTCTCTGGAAAAAGCCAGAGCAAATTAAAATATCCCTCCGTTCCAGAACAATCAATCATACCGTGCGTACTGTACTTCTGTACATTGTAGCCAATAAACACTGTCCCTTGATATGAGACACAGTTATTGAAGAAGACAAGGTTACAACTGTGCCGTCTTGCGAGAAATCTCAGAGGGGGACATCAACATGAGAATTGCTTAGGCCAGCTGGTTTCGATCCAAACCTTGACTTTCCGCCTCTGTCTTTTCACCTCTGCGAGGAAATATCTCAGAAATCGGTAGATTGTGTCACTGTTAAATTGCAAGGTGTGTTAAAAAAAAAAGTTATTGTCTGATGCTGCTTTTTAGTGACAGCAGTGCAGATTTCTGCTAGGGGAGCAAATCAGTTAAAACTTACTCCTTTTATAGATTACGGGTATTACAGTTATCCTGGCACTGCCCGGAATGATTCTCCTTCATTGCTGCACCTTGAAAAGGCATTACACAGTATGTCGCCATATTTAACTGGACTTGTTTCATTTTTTTCCGGAGAATTCCAGTGCCTAATTTACAAATGTTTCCTTCTTAGCGTATCCTAAAATGAAGTTGGCTTTATCGTGGGCGACAGCTTAAGCTCACCGGACGACGGGCACAATGAGGATTTGTCCCGGGATTCCGAGGACTCGCTCCCAAGCACCAGGAATTAGCTTATTAGTAATTAGCGGGTGAAAGGGCTCGAGTGATTGGTGTGGTCAGAATGCAGAATGGGGGAGCGGGCGGGGGCATTGACGCAGCCCGGTAAAGTCGCGTGCACAACGATGAGATTACTAAGGAATCTGGTGGGACATTGCGGCAGGCGCCCTTGCTGGAGACGAAGCACCAGCCTGCAGCTTCTACTCTCCACGTTCTATTATTGCTTCACTGATTCTTTCATCATTCTGTCTTTACGCAGATTCCATCCATTTCAGTCTATATGGGTTGCACGTTTACAGAACTAGATGGGTATTTTGCTCCATGTAGGTATAGATTTTTCTTAAAACATCACACCTTCTGTATGCATAGCACGTTAGCCCTCTGCACTGGGATCGGAGGGTTGCTGGTTCACATCTCACCCTTGGTGGGGTAGTCGCATCTCCGTTTGGCCCCTGACCCCCAAGAATGCTCCAGGGTGTGCTGGATAAATGGCAGGCCATTCTTTTCTCTTCAAAAGAAGAGCAAGTTTAGAAAACTAAAAAGATTCCAATTCATTTGTACAAATAGTGAATAAAGCTTTGTTTCATTTAATATTGATGATATTAGAGCCCCCATGACTACAAGATGACAGATGCATATCAGCTCTATACGTTCACTCCTTAGATGTTTTTCTTACAGGAACATGTTAACGTATCTTAGCATCGCTTTTTACGTTTCTGGCTCTACCTGAAGTTCGCACGGCTGTGTTCTCACCTTAAATCAAGTTGCTATAACAGTAGGTGAAGGCCCCTATTTCATTCTGAAGTCGGCAGATTTATTGTGAAGTCCAGTGCAGTCATATTCTATTTGCCAGATTACTTAAAGTGCCTGTAAAATTAAATCATGGTAACCCCCCCTACAAATTTATTGCCTAGGGCTCTGAGCAGCCATGTTTCCACAGTGTTGTCATGAAGCACCTGGGTGGGAAAAGCGCTTTTTCCCACCCAGCAGACTTTTGCGTGAAGAGGAATACAAAGCTGACTCACTCGCTATCTAGCTATCCCAGAATGCACTTGTGTAGGCAGACAGGCAGGCCTTCGCGTGGAAGTTGGACATGCTAACGCTTTTGTTTTCATCCTCTTTTCGCAGGGATCTGAGTGAAAACCAGATTCAAGGCATACCCAGGAAGGCGTTCAGGGGTGCGGTGGAAATTAAGAACCTGTAAGTCTCCACTCACCTTTCCTTTATTCCTTTCTGTAAGCAGCGTGTTCCGGAAGGCGACACGCATACTTCCTTGCAAAAAGGCCCTTTTTGTGTTTAAGGGCTGCATACTGACAGACATTTAACTTTTTTACGGTCCCAATGAAATATTACGCATGCGACTGCCGGTTACACGTCGCCGTTGATTGTCGGAAAAAGACAAATAAATTACCCTCACTGCCAGCCTTTCTCTACTTTTATTGTTGTGTCACATTCAAATAAGAAAATGCAGGTGGCTGTCTATATTTTCTCGGGCAGCTCTTAGGGATGCCGCAAGTATGGCCTCGTAATGCTGAAATAGATTCCGAAATCACAAACGGTGAATAACACTTTAGCAAAATGACTGCGTGCCTCAGGCTGTCTTGGAAAGCTTTCTGCCGCTCTGCATTCTTGTAGACGGCTTTGCAGATGCACCTATACAGTAAATATTTCTGTGCGCATACGGCCCTTTTGCGGCACTCAGATCGGCTCGCCTCAAATCGAGCGGAGAGTCGCCTCCTTTGCTGTGGCAGCCGTGTGCGTTTAATGGTCAGATCATGCCGCGTCTCCCCCCCTGCTGGTTTTCGCCGCTCGCGCACAGCGAGTGGCGCCGTCGTCAAGGTGGACGGTGGCTTGATTTCGTCAGGGGAGCAGGCAGAGGGGTCTCCTGGTTGTGTTATTGGAAGTCCGCGGCGTATTGCATTGCCGCCGAATTTGGGAGGCAGCCAATTTCCTGTCTGAGATACACGAAAGTGTGGAGCCTCAGGTTTTCAATACACCTCAGTGTGTCACAGTGACTGGAAAGGAGATTAAAGGGGGAAAATGTATTTGCTTACAAAAGCCAGCCCTGTGAGTCTAACCCACTTTGTTTTTTTCACTTGGAGCCCAAAGGATGGTGCCTACAGGTGAGGAATCAGATTCTCCCCTGTGGTTTGAAACCTGCTGGTCTGCTGTGGGTTTGTCTCCACGCAGAAACCTGTTCTGATATGCTCAGCTGAAAGCCAAGAAATAAAACTAAATGAATATTATGGTAAATAAGAATGACCAAAACACCACTGTTAAGTAGCTGTTATTTAAATAACCTCGAAAACGATAATATTTATGCTCTGCAACTAATGATATATTCAAAACCATCATGGGAATGCAGGCGAAAGTATACTATTGATTTTCTGTAACATATCTGACAGGCTTCAGTGAGAATCATCGTTTGTTTTTGGTGGTGGGAATGTGATGCATTATAAAGACATTGCAGGCTGTTTTAAAATTCTGCATTTTATTGTTTGAATGCGACGCATAATCATTTATGTATCACATCATTCTCCCCCCACAATTCCAATTTACTGATTCGGAAAGTGATTTCTTTGCGGAATATGCTGCTTCGAATTTATGACTAGTATATATATTTATGTATAACTGCTTCTCCGGCGATGTCAATAAGCATGGAGCTCGAGGCAGGAAAATAGAAGCAAATTTGTTGTAGAGAAATGTAGAGTCACCGATTGACCTCAACGCATGTTTTAGGAGCATGGGAGCAAAGGAGGAAACCCCAGAAGAACCTGCCAGGAACACGAACTTGCAAACTTAGAGGAAGAAATCTAGCCCCAAAACTGGGGGGCGTGAGGCTGTAGGTCTCCCACTGAACCTTCCTTGAATCTCCTGCTTTATTATTAGTGCTAAGCGCTACAGAGTCCGTGTACATTTCCAGGGTCATACAAGTGTGTCAGTTAGAACATAAGATACAGCAGTGAGACACGATCTTCGCTACGCCGATATGCTTCCCGAAACGGGCCACCGCTGCGATTCGTGTCAGGTAATCTTAGATTAGCCAGTTCTCCAAGGGGATTGGGTGTCCGGGAGCAGATTAAGGATGCAATTCCAACGAGGGGCGCCTCGTTCGGGATTCCCCGTCCGGCTCCGGGACAGCTTATCGAGGCTGGAGAAGCGGCACACGGACACAGGGACGAAGACGCCAGCGGTGTAATCCTCTTAAACGTTTTTCCAGTGCACAAAACACCTGAGATAAAAGGCGGTCTGTCCTTTTGTATTGGAGAAATCTCCTGGAGAGAGAGGAGGGGCTCATCTCAGTGCCACTGGATGGGAGATTCTTTATTTAATCTCGGACAGTGCAGCTAAAGATCCCTGAGAAGGCAGCCCCCTTAAGTAAGGCTAGCAGGATGATTTAGGGTGCCAGACACAGTAGTGATTTATACGTTGACAGCAGAGGGTAATGAGATATGGACAAAAGCGTTTAGAACTGCTTCTCTAAATTAAGCTGCAGACTGCATTAAGCAAATTAGGTGATATTAAAAGATTTTTTTTCCCCCCTTTTTCAATTTGACATTAAACAATTTCTCTTTTGTGTTGCGTCAGGGGAACAGTTAGTGCTATTGTGGTACTTTGTGGCCCCTGATAAATTGATCGGACGCTTAAGCGCAACCTAGAGTGGATGTAGTTTATGACAGGAAAATAAAGAGGCAATTATCTAAATTATTCTGGAAGTTAATCTTTCGAATTACACTTTTAAGCGCGGGACATTAGACACATTCTGCTGACTCGTGCTGCGGTGGCGGAATTTAGAAATCGTGAACTTCCAGCTGAAGGAGGCGATAAAATGAAAAAGATACCATTTTCGGTGAGATTGAAGGTGTGTGAGACTTTGGTATATTTCATTTAATTAGGAAAGACTGAATATGTGTCTCTGTTTTAGTAAAAGTATATAATTGTACAATATCATTATTAAGGGTGTAGAATGGGGGTGGGTCCGTCCCCCCCCCCCCCACCCCAATAAAAAGACTTTTGTCTTTAAAACATTATGTTGTGGCCCTGATATCAAACTCTCCTCTACATCACTGATCGTTATCGTCGCCATCATTGTAATGAAAGCAGTGGTATTTAAATGTGAAATACTTTACTTCATTGTTCAAAATGGCTTTTTGGCCACTGAATTAAAAGCACCCTTTGACTTTTCATGTTAATTATTTATTGGTACTCTGTGTGATGTCATCATTCCAGTTGAGTAATCATTTCTCAGTTTTTCAGATTGTGTAACAGAGCTTGTGGATGGATTTACTCTATTATTTTCTTGCCGGTTGCCGTTTCCTGAATGCTTCTCATTATTTCATGTTTTTAGTATTATGTATTTAAATATATTCATCATATACATTTAATATGATGCTAATTTGGTATTTGGTATGTATGTTTATGCTTCTTTTTGAAGAAAGATTTTAACTAAAACTGCACAGAAGTGGCTGCGTTTTATTTCAAAGGTTGAGATAATCTGATTACACATATTTGATTCAGCAGTGGACATGATTGATCATAATAAGGTATCGAAATATCAATAATGCCGACATTTCAAAGGTCAGCCTCTTGTTTCAGCTTTGCCTCTTTATATTGCATTTGATTTTGATCTCTGCTATTATTAATGTGATGTTGGAGTACAGACACATTGAACTCTATCGAAAATAAGAGTTGAGATGCACAGTGAACGTGCCCAGTGCTGTCATTAAGAGTGATATTTCTTCCTCGTCCAAGTTTACATACCAAACTGTCGTAAATTTCCCCGCTTGCATTAGAGGTGTCTTCTTGTGATGCTAAAGTATATGGGGAGCGAGATGCACCGTCCAGAAAGGCCGTCACGCGAATCTGCCGGTCCATCCGCGGAATAATTACCGAGAAGGTCTCGGAAGGCTTTAAGGACCGGGAAGGCTGCGCGGGTCCTGCCGAGAACAGCAGAATTAACATGCGGCTGCTTGCCCCTGATAAATGGATTCTGCCAGGTCATTGAGGGGGATGCGTGTGACATTAAGTGATTTACAGTCCTTTAGCTTAATGAAATTGTTTCAGCGGGAGATGACGGCGAGAGCTTTAAATGGATCGCTTTCCTTGATGTAATGAACCGGCGTCCCGGGCAGCGTTTAATATAAGGTGAGGTTATTATGGGCTGGAGATCTCTTTGTAGAGGAAGCGCGTTGGCTGGCTGGCCATGGAGACGGAGAGGATTCAGTGGGGGTGGTTTTGCCGGGGCTGGGATAGCATGATCTGGGAGCTGGATCCAGTTTGTGTGGCCCGGCTTCTGGGACCCTCCTCCCCCTCTACCCCTCCCTACTGCTCCCCCCCCCCGGAAGCTCCACCACGCTTGCTGCCCCCCCCAGCGCATCTCTACCCGCCCTTATGCTCCTAATCTCTTTAACAGGCAGCTGGATTACAACCAGATCGGCTGCATCGAGGATGGAGCATTCCGGGCTCTCCGCGACCTGGAAGTGCTGTGAGTACCCCCCCGTCACCGCCGCTCGCCGCCTCCGCCCGCGATGCTGCCTCCCCGTTCACCTGGTTACCGTGCCGCCGATGCTCGGGTACCACATGGAGTGCTTGGTTATAAAAAGAGATGTATGGGAGAGATGATTACTCAGCACATATTGGTGCAGTTTTACCAGAATCTGTGCGGACAGTTTAATATGATCCTGTTTTATTTATGGCGACATGACTGATGTTACTGTGACTGTTTTTCTCAGATCTCCGCAGATTGTGCCTTCCGGGAAAATGCGTTACTCTGTTACCGAAAAAGTTATTTACCGAGACCACCCCAACCAAAGTGTCCTGTACTGCTTTGGGGTTTACTATACAAAAAAAGACCTTTAGGATTGATGTATAAAATTAATTTATTTAATGTATTGGTTGAACATATTCTTCAGATTTGTCTTTGTGCTGTAATGCAAAACTGAGCATTTCCATTTTAAATACTGGATAACTTGTTACTTTTCTCTTTTTAAATGTTAGCTTGTCAGCTCATCTTTCTATCCTTCATTTACGTTGATTCTGTGTGTCTAAATGTGTCCATGTCCGTCTGATGCTCCCTGACAGCTGTCACATGAGGTGCGTTTTTTTTTTAATTTATTTTTTTTTTATCATGACGTGAAATCGTAAACGAGGAAAGTTTAACGCCGCGATGGGGAGACGGCGGAAACGTGGCACGGAAATGATCGCTTTGTTCCTTTAAGTGGATTACACAGTATTTATTTACCCTTCATAGTGTGTATCTAACCGCCAGCCTCAGACAAGCGACTGTTTTAAATTCCAGTGCTGTGATATTAAGTGGTAATTCCTCCGCACCTTCCTGCTGGGACCAGGCTTTTCCCGTTTTTTCTGTCGTGAACGTTATGTTTCCTGGTAAATCCATTCTACTTGATAGTGTGGAAGACAACAAAGCAGCATGCTAGGCTGGCCCTTCATTTAAGACAAGGGTGCGATGGATGACTGTATGACAGAGCACTAATTACCCCACTGGGCTATAGGAGGACATAAAGGGTCTTTCTGCAACACTGCAGCATTTACTGGAGGGATGCAGGATGAACAGCGAGGCTTCAGTATTCACAGCGGCGCAGTGCTGACTCTGTACCTGGGAACCACATGTAGCACATCAGCAGAAATGCATCTGTTGCGAAATTGCGAGAGTGTTAGGCTTGTAATGTTTTACCTGCTGGGGGGGTCCTGGATTACACACGAGCGCTGTCGCTCTCTGCATCTGTCTCCCTGTTTTGCCCCCATCAGCACGACGAGCTCGAGACAGCCCCGTGTTACGACGTTAACAACCCCACTGATCGCAAGAGCAGTCTCCATCACAGGCTTTCGCTCTAGGGGACTAGCCTATGAATTCCAATGGTAAAAGGGAAAAAAACATGACCGAAAGCTACCGGGTATACACATTTTATTTTGCGCACAGCAGGCTGTATGTGTGCGGCGTGGCATTTCATTTCAGGAAGGGACATTTGCAGAGCAAGCATTGGCTGTCATCTCTGCTCTAATGACATTGTTTTTTGCTTTATGATTTCACAGCACACTTAACAACAACAACATCACCCGCCTGTCGGTGGCCAGCTTCAACCACATGCCCAAGCTCAGGACCTTGTAAGTGTTATGTGATGTTTTTATTTCGCCTTTTATTTGGTTACATGCTCCTTCTTCGAGATGAAAATGGAAAGGGGGGGGGGGGGAATTGCACACCAGAACTCTCTATGCCAACCTGTCATCCGTAGGGAACAGATGTGACATCAGTTAATTATTCCTGAGAACATGCCATTCTCGTTTATCATATTTGCACTTAATGACATACTTGGATGAATATTCATGCTCTTGTGTATCATGCATTCGTATTGCCTGCCATGTATATGTATTCATCTGTAAGGGTGGATTTGTATGATTAGACGTTACCTTTTCAGTGCTCGACACTCCTTCATATCCCTAATGTGAAATTAGCATTCTGGACCAGATTCTCTTTTTTCCATGTCTGTTGTGGTGATTGGGTCAGCAGCGAGTTCATCAGTTGAAAGGGTTTAAAATGGCATTATCTTGCTACAGAAAAACTCAGGGAAAGATTTTGATTCAGGTTATTGCATTTCCTCTTTCACTCTGTGTAGGAAAGAAATGAACTACAGTAGTAACATTTAGTTAATAAGTTTCTGGGACTTTTTTGTAATGAAAAAATCTTTTACTGCTCTCTGGATGGGAGGCTTTATGTTATGATGGTTTCTGGTATGGGGGGAAAATACTTCACCAAAGTGCCACTGCTTGAATTATTTTGGGGATTGGACTGGATATAGATTTCCATGGATATAGAGACCAAGCAATTTCCTGCGATTAGAAAGAGTCAAAGGAGATAAATAAAAATAAAGCCAGCTTTTGGTTTCAGGTCTCACGTTTCCCCGGGATCAATTATACGCGACTCGTTTGAAGGATTTATTAGTGTGTTTAAAACACCCGCAGTTTTCGGAAGTCAGAATATGAATTTGGAGAAATGACCAGAAAGCCAAGCAGGCCGAGTCGCTGACTGAGGGGCTTTTATTTGATTTTTCGCTTAATCTCTAAATTAGCGATATGGCTGGGATGGGGGCGGGGCAGCATTGATTTTTGTGACAAGCGCTCTGTGTTTTTTAATTAATTCCTAGCCGATGTTGCAGAGCCTTTAACCGAAACGAGCAGAGCTGTGAGGGACCGAGGTGAATTTATAGAAAAGATTAAAGCATCGATTCCTCATTACCGGATTGTGTCCCCTGCCCCC
>JAODKF010000055.1:834508-853048 GCA_026779585.1 Mormyrus proboscirostris | reverse complement strand
GGGGGGTGGGGGGGGGGGGGGGCGGGGGCGCTTTATTAAACGAATAAACTCCTGAGAACCACAAAGTTCCACTGTCTCACTAGCATTTCCTCATTCGTCCACTAAAGTGTGCAGAGGAAAGACAGACCGATAAAACTTACACAATTTGTCTGTCGTTGCTGCGTAATCGAGCCTGCAGATGTAGACGAATGGTTTACAAGAGCTCAGCCAACGACCGAAAAAAAAGGAAAAATGAGTGGTAACGTTAAACCCACGACCAGTCACACCAATACTAATGTTTTTTAAGATGCGCATCCGGCAGATGCAGATGATGGCACCTCAGAAATATCAGTAGCCTAGCACCAGCACAGCTACCGTGGCTAGCTAAGATAGCGCAGACCGTGAAGTCGGAACAACACAGACACTAAGGCGGCTGCACTCAGTAGGAAACCATCAACTATAGACATGAAGGCACCATCAAAGAGTTGCAAATATATCGAGAAGTGTATTGCAAAGGGGTTCACGTATATTGGCAGTGAAGAATTTTGCTAAACACGCTAATGTGCATTTTTAATTTAACATGTAGCATTGACTGCACAATGCTAAATGTATCATACTATGATGAATCTGTAGTCTGTGTATTTGTGTATGTTGGTGTATGTATACAGGTTGCAGGGGTACATAGAGGCAGGGGCGCCGCTAAGGGGGGGAAAGTTGGGACACTTCTAAGGGCCCACGCCCTTTAGGGGCCCCCAGAGATCTGTATGTTTTGAGCGGAATGGGTGTGGTAGGGGGGCCAAACCTCATATTTTGTCATAGGGCCCAAAATTGCTAGCGGCGCCCCTGCATAGAGGTACACAGGGTGAATATGGTGGTGGTTTTGGTGGTACTGTCCCTCCATTCATCCATCCATCTGCCCCCTTAAACATAGACTGCACGGTCTGTCCATGTAGCACTTGTTCGTATTTTTTAACCATACTGCACCTCACTGAGCAAGGAGGTAGTGAAAGATTTGTCAACCGTATTGGTCTGGTTATGCCAGGTTAGGTCATTGTTATTTTTAATGGTATAAATACTGCTTCAAGTACTCATACTGTTACTCAATATTGGCAAGCACACAAATGTAAGTACTCATACTCGGTCTGAAAAAAATAGCATCGGTGCGACCCTAGTGCAGAACCACACCTGTCAGGTAATAAGAGATTCCCAGTCCACTGAATTATCTGATGCTTCTCCTTTAAGAAACCTGAGCAACAACAAGATCACCGACATCGAGGAGGGAACATTCGAAGGGGCAGCGGGGGTCAATGAGCTGATTCTGACGAGCAACCGACTGGAAAATGTCCACTTCCGGATGCTGAAAGGACTCAATGGACTTCGAACCCTGTGAGTACATAATGAAGCATCAGGCAAATATTCCACTGCCCCAAGTCAATGTTTATGCTAATTAATTAATAGGATCTGGTCTGTACAATATGTCTGTGTACAGTACTGACATATTATTATTTCATTATTATTTCAATATTATATTCATTATAAATTCATAAAAGAGTGATCTTTTAAAATACAATGTTTGACTAGTTTTTATTAAAGGAGTTAATAGTATTAGTTTCATTGTCGTTTGTTCTGCCATGGTAATTCTACAGGTTTTTTTTTAAAAACGTGACAGTGATGAGTAGGATTTAATAACCGTGCAGTAAGCATTATACAGCTGTTTCAAAGGGTCTTACCACGGTAATCCTGAGCTTGAAGTTGGCCACGTATGCGAATATAGATTCTGAATTCTTCAGAAGCTTTACACGGAAGAGCGACTCGGTCTGTCTGCACTCGTTTAATAACGCCACGTAATCCCCGCACTCGCTGGAGACGTGTTTATGGGAAAGATGATCTTAACGAATGCTCTGAAAACAAACAGGGAGAGGACAATGACTCCTCCTGTCCTGTCAAGCCCCCCCCCCGCCCAGATCCCCGCTCAGCAGCCTCGCGGATCTCTGTCTCATTGTGTGCGTGTCGTAACGGGCTTTCTGTTTGCAGGATGTTACGGAGCAATCGGATTAACTGCGTGAGCAACAGCAGCTTCACCGGCCTCAGCTCCGTGCGACTATTATCTCTGTATGACAACCAGATCACCAGCATGACCCCGGGAGCCTTCGACACTCTCCACTCTCTGTCCACGCTGTAAGCCTCCTCCCCCAGCATGCTCATATCAGCCACAGTGCCTATGAATCCTTTCCCCCCCCACGCACATTACCAGCTGGAGGCACGGGGGTTGGGGGGGGGGGGTAGCTTTTCGCTCTTCTTAGAAGATAGTGACCATAATTGGTAGCGATCCAGGCAGTGACACCCCATAACTCAGATAAATCATAATGATTCCCAGGAATCGAATTTTGCCTCCGATTCTTTGTGGCGGAGAATGGGGCCGACGGTAAGAGGTAGTGATGACACTCGTACCGCCTGGAGGAGGAGGAGCTGCGTGTCGACAACGAGGGAACGACGGCCACAGATCAAACCCTAATATATAGCCAACCACAGGAGAAGCGACATATATATATAATATATATATATAAGCTACAGCATCTACCATTAAGTTTCAGGTAGAACAGTTGTACCGAATATCCAGTCGGACATAATTTTAGCATTTGTCAAACCTTTATTCGACCATTGACCTCATCTGTATTGCTAAGCCTCGATTTACTTTGTGAAACGTGGAGGCCTTTGGTTGACTTCCACCATGGAAACTGAAAACAGGGACTAGTTTCTAGGCATGGGGTCTATTGAGACTATCCGGTCTGCAAACAGCTGCATAGTTGTCTAGTACATCCCCTTCGCAGCACACGCACGCTTGAAGTACGCCGTGTATTCGTCTTCTGGAACAGTATCGACACATGCTTTTTTATTTTTCTGTTGCTCTGTCCTAAAGTGAGGTTGAAAGTGAGGTTCCCCTGCCAAAATGAGTCGTTCTTGGTGGTTACAGCACGTATGAGTTCCGGCAGTTTCCAAAAGGCAAGTCAGGCCCCCAGCACAGGGAGGTGTTGTAGGTTAGCCTGTTTGCCTTAAATCGGCTGCAGATCTATCTCTCATTCCTGGAGCTTTAGGTGCCTTGTCTGTCTGTCAGGGAATTATTTCACACTGTCCAATCATGCCTCATCCTTAAGAGTCTATATCCCCCTCCTTGAGAATCCTGTTATCCTTAGCATTAGCCTAGCGGCGCAACGGCTAGGTTTATTAGCTACATCTGAGGCTCATGACAGAGCTCGCTTTTGAATGACAGGCTCAACAATAAACAAGGTCTCCTCGCCACATGAAATGCAAAGTGTCCGTCATTTAAGCCCTTTATCTGTTTTTCTTCTTTCATTCCTGGCGGTTGCAGATAGGGCGTCGGTAAATAATAGAATTCTCCGGAAAGTTCGGCTGAGCTGCCACGCTGTCAGTTGGGGGGTAAATCCGTTTCCTTTTTTTTTTTTTCCTTAAGTTGTCAGACCCTGGAGTCAGTGACCTAACTGAAAGCTGCAGACTGGCAAGCCAATGAAACAGTCATGTTTCAGTAGAATTCAGTAAATAAATGCAGTATGTGTCCAATCTGAGTATTAAATTGCTTGATAATGCTTGGTACACTACAACCTGACAACATATCAGAATGTCTGCCTCCCTCAATTAGCTGCAAATTGCATATGCCACAAATTTCATCGCCGCAAACTCAATTTCCTGCCTGGCGTTCTTGACCTGATCTAGCAGTCCATAACAGTTAGGGATAATTCCGTTGTTTATCATTTAGCGGTGGAATCCCATCGCTACGAAAGCCTAACAAAACAGAATCCATCAGAATATCCCATGCCGCTTTCTTGGTAGACATTATTCTGTGCTGGAACGGAACATGAGGTCATCTACTGAGGTGCATAAAACCTGGGTTCAATGACCTCTGCAGGGAGTCAGTGGTGAGTGAGTGATTGATCTGAATGCTAATCGTCACATTTAATGAAGAAATCTATAGGCGGTCACATGGTTATGAATGAGATCCGTTCGGTCTTTAAGCTGAATTTGTGAATAAGTCTGAGAAATAATAATGCATTAATAATAAAAGTAACTGCGTATTGTACTGTTACCTCGAGCTGATGGACTGCTGAAGCCACGCAATGTTTATACGAGCGCCATAAATAATATGTGTGTTTGTTATTACAAACCATTTTATTTAACCAGAATTTTTTTCTATAATAGGCTTTATGGCAATTTGTTCATAAGCACATTCTTAGCTTGGGAACTGTCTGTACTAGTTAGGAGTTCATAACCTGCCTTTGCTTTTTGTGTGTGGACTTGCACAGGTTATTTTGGGTAATCAGATCTCCTCTGCAGTCCATAGACATGCAGTCTAAGTTGATTTGGTTTATGAATATTGTGTGTTTGTGTCTTGCAATGACCACGGTGCCCTATGCTGCCTGAAATATGCTGTTTGCCTCTCGTGACCCTAAAAGACTACAAGATGTTGGGATGTTGGTAATTTTTGTAGCCTTGTTTTTTTTTTTGTATTATAAAAATTCGCTAGGAATGTTTTAAAACGAACCCTACTGACGGCCTTTTGACCTAACCTGTCGTACTTTTTAGGAAATTTCCTGTGGTCATCCTGCTACGCACATCGAGTACAAAAACACATTGCTTATAATAAACATACATATGAGCACTAGGATGGTTGATAGCAGGTTAGTTTGTGAAGGTCGGTGCTGCAAAAACAGTAACATTCCTTTATCAATATGTCACGAATGTGCTTTAAAACGCTCCCTGGGTTAGCAGTGATCTACTACCTTGTGGTTCCAGAGGTAGTCATGGGATTTGAGTCCAGCAGAGCACCAGGAATAAAGTTTGATGCCCTTGATGTGCTTGCCAGGAACCTGCTGGCCAACCCCTTCAACTGCAACTGTCACCTTGCCTGGCTCGGGGACTGGCTGAGGAGGAAGAGGATCGTCACGGGTAACCCCCGCTGTCAGAACCCCTACTTCCTCAAGGAGATCCCCATTCAAGACGTGGCCATTCAAGACTTCGCCTGCGATGACGGTAGGTGCTCGGTCGACAGAGGTCCGTTGTCCTTCATCGTTGATGGATGTCCTCACTGTTTCCCTGTCTTCCGCTGGTTCTTGCACATGCGGGCGAGGTGTCGAAGGCTTGAGGGTTGAGCTAATACAAACATGAGGCGGTCTGGGGTGGAACCTGGCACATCGTTCTTGAGTCATGAGTCAAAACAGGCCAGACAGTATTAAGAATAATGGGCAGCTTTACTTATGGACACTATTGTATGGGGTCTCTGAAGGTTCAGGTCTTCTTCCCCCACCAGGCAACGATGACAACAGCTGCTCCCCCCTGGCCCGTTGTCCTCCTGAGTGTACCTGTCTGGACACGGTTGTCCGCTGCAGCAATAAAGGTCTGAAGACTCTGC
Source organism: Mormyrus proboscirostris (assembly GCA_026779585.1). Lineage (NCBI taxonomy): Eukaryota > Metazoa > Chordata > Actinopteri > Osteoglossiformes > Mormyridae > Mormyrus > Mormyrus proboscirostris. Next base: position 847,644 of record JAODKF010000055.1, on the reverse strand, counting down.
CCAAGGGCATCCCCAAGGAGGTGACAGAACTGTGAGTCACTTGACCACCTCCGAGCCTCTGGCCGCCCTAGGGCACGGGCAGCACTCGGGGATGTAGTTCACACATCGCTTTTACAAATGCATCATTTCATACTGTAGAAAAAAATATGATTAATTACGTTATTTCTGCAGGAAGTTGTGGTCATGGGTGGAGCAAAAGAATTATATCATTTGAGCCAAGTGTCAAAAAGGCTTCTGTTTTTTTTTTTTATTACTGCTGTTGTGTAGGGTTACATGCATTGTGTAGCTAATTATGCCAGTAATTGATTTTTGGGATACAGATCTGAAAGTTTTTCATTTAAAAGCCTATAGGAATTAGATCATGCAGCGCAAATATGCTGCAGCAACACTGCGATTTAAAACAGATTTTTTTACTTTTTACGAACGAGGGCAAGCCGAATTATTAAAAAAAAAAAATCACAATCATCAAATATCAGAATGAAAGCTATCCTGAGGCTTATAAAGTCATGATCTTTTCCAGAAGCGTGCTCAGCACTTTTTGGCAAATCTTAACGTGCCTCAAATTAAGCCTTTGAACACTAATCTCCGAACGGGAAATCACGTTCGCCGAAGGTTATAGGTTAGTTTCCGACAGCGGGCCGCATCACGCCACCTGCATTAACGCGCTAAATCACTCCTGCCGATTTTAATTCCTCTCTCTTTCCTGGAGTATAGATTGCATCACTCGACTGTACTTTTCAATTATTGTATATCATCCGACAAGCCACTTCCAAAGCCATCCTGACAGTATTATGAGAAGGATTTGTCGATTAAATATGCCATGAATATTTATTCTGTTTTTAGCTGGTGTTAATTATTTCGTGCTGGAGGCTGAGTGCTGGATCTTGGATCTATTTAACTCTTTAAACACGGGCATGTTGGACCCGCCTCTCTGCCCAACCTTGATATAAAAAATCTAATAAAGATGCTGAATTACAGAGCATTGACCGTAAAGCATGCATTAGACTCCAGTCTGTAGTTTTCCAGGGTGTATGTATATTTACATATACATACATCTCACTCTTTCATATTGGGGTCAAATAAAAGTACCCACACAGCTGATAAAATAATATGCATTAATTTGGTGACCTTGAAATGATGACTTTTCTTTTTGGGTGCATGTGATATTATTTATTTTGGTTCCAGTATAAATATTCATCCGCAGCACCGTAAATGTGGAATTTCCTTAATGTGGAAATAACCCTGGCTTTCTGTTTTTGCCGGTAGGTATTTGGATGGGAACCAGTTCACCCAGGTTCCAAAGGAGCTGTCTAATTACAAGCATTTAACACTCATGTAGGTGGCTTTCATGCTCGAGCGTTTCCCTGTCCCGTCTCCTCTTCTGCGTGTGTGAGACATCAACAGGAATGGCACCTGTTGGCTGGAGCACCGTGATTAGCTGCTATTGAAAAATATGTCGTTAATTGCCCTTTTGAAATCTGAGCAGAAGACAATGTCGCTCATAAACTCATGAAGGAAAAAGTGTGTGAAATCTAGAATGAAACATATGGCAATAAGTAAAAATATTCTTATATAAAAATTATATTTGCTTATATCCTGTTCTGTTCCCGTTATCTAAATGTGTGCATTTAGTAGTATTTTGAAATTAAATGTCATTAAAATGAAATTACAGTTACAATGCAGTTTCTTTATGATTCTTAAGTGTCCGTTAGCTTATTATTATAGACAGTAAATTATTGAATAACCAAGAATGTGACTGTGACAGAAAAGGCTTCCTGTGTATCAGCATGTTGTTCCTGTGGATCTGATTGTCAGCATGATCAGTGAAGTACTAATTTCTCTAACCGTGACTCGTATTTTTTGTCTCGTCTTCTGTCACTGTTGTTTTCTTCCAGTGATCTAAGTAACAACCAGATCAGCACGTTGTCCACCGAGAGCTTCAGTAATATGTCTGAGCTGCTTACGCTGTGAGTCTGGCTACTTCACCGTACTGCTGCCGTATCTAAACGCACACTGTCCGACCCGTTTGCCGTCCCAAGCATTGATGCGCCTGTTTGTAAACGTGGCGTTGACGTGACAATGGAGGCCGATGAAAGAATTGCTTAGAGCTGCTGTTTTTAATCTTCTGTTTCTGCCTCTCTTTTTGCCTCCCTCTGAAGAATTTTAAGCTACAACCGGCTGAGATGTATACCAGCAAAAGCCTTCGATGGCTTGAAATCCCTTCGGCTCCTGTGAGTTTCCACGCTGTTCCGGCGTTTGCCCGTCTGCTGTCACCAGCTAGCTTGATGTCTGTTTCGGGCTCGATCATGGGCGTCGTTGTAGTTTAGCCCTCAGGCCTCACGATTTCCAAACCGGAGATGATCAAGATGGACCTATCGAGTCCATCAGCAGTTTTGGCTCATCTGATGAGGTTCAAAATATCATTACGGCACAGAAGGGGTTGCATTTTCGGCCTTCGCAAAAGACGATGTGCATGTGAAGCTTGCCAAAGTGGATGCTAGCAGCATGAATTCAGACTGCCGTTCGTGTTTACCTTTGTGTCAATGACAGCATTAGCGCTGCCGGGAAGGTTCTGGAATCCGCTGAGAGCCCTAACGCATTCCGTTCCACCTGCAGGTCTCTCCACGGCAATGACATTGCGGTGATCCCAGAGGGGGTCTTTCAAGACCTGTCCTCGTTGTCACATCTGTAAGTCCACCCTCTATCCACCCTTCAGAGCGAATGAGGCACAGGGAATTTGGACAGCTGGATGCATTTTGCTGAAAAAGAGATTCTTATAGGGCGGGGGGATTTCTGAGAGATGAGCTGAACAAAAAATTGCTGTCTAGGTAGTGGAATAGGGAGATGTTTCTGATTAATGCTGTTTATGTTCCCGGATCGGTTTTCCAGTGGTGATTCAGATCTACTGTCCGTGGAGAGAAAGAGACAGAGCAAAAAAAAAACAAGGTTTTAGGCCATAAAAGGATTTGTCTATGCTTGTGACTGCTTCTCTGTTAGCGGGAAACACAATCCGCGGAGTATTGCACGTTTCCTTTGCCAGAGCAATTAGAAGCACTGAACTGAAGCAAACAGGTGCACAACAAAGTGGATAAAGAGATTTTCTGTGTTATAATGGGAGGAGAGAGGCTCCGGCGGAGGGGTGCCACGTTACACGCCTCTGCCCCCCCCCCCCCCCACCAACAGCAATTTTAAGCCAGTCGGACGTAATGACGCACATATTGCACCGTTCCGGGGATGTGTCAATATATGTCAACAGGTAGCTTTTTCAGCACTTTGGGCCAATAAAATATTTGTGGCTGAGGAACATTTTTAATGAGCATTTCAGTGCTGTGACATGAATGATAGTGTCCTTGGCTTGTAAGATATTATTTTCTTGCTACAATGAGCGATGAGCTCAATGCACTCAGCATATTTAATGTCTGTGAACTGACGCCAGAAGCGTTGGAAAGGCGTAGATAGCTCTGAATGTCTCCTGTGAATGCCCTATTAATTAATTTACCTGGATTGAGCTGTTAAAGTTGCAGTTATCTGAAGGAGTTCAATTAACTGTCCACCAGTGCCCCCTGAAAAGGAGGCAAGGTACTTGCAGGAGTGTGTTCTGAGGGCAGAACGAAAAATGACATCTCATTGGTTGGTCCCACCACCTCTACTTGCTTACCTACGCACCTACACATTCTGATTGGTTATCTCTCTGAACCAATAATTTTTCGTTCTGCCCTCAGGACATTTTTGTGTAAGTAAAACTCCCAAGAATTATCCTTTTTCAGTCGTGTTGACTAATGACCCAGTCAACTAAAAATGCAAAGTTGGGTCCTGTGCTTGAGGGTAAGGTTTGTTTTCTCTTTTTTTTGGCCCCTCCCACCTCATACAGTGCCCTTGGTGCCAATCCGCTGTACTGTGACTGTAACATGCAGTGGCTCTCGGAGTGGGTCAAGTCTGGGTACAAGGAACCCGGCATCGCCCGCTGTGCCGGCCCCAGGGACATGACAGACAAGCTGCTGCTCACCACGCCTTCAAAGAAGTTCACCTGCCAAGGTATCCCCTTTCTGAACAGCCTGTTTACCCTGAAACGTTAATGAGGACCCGCTGAGATATCCTGGAGTGAGCTGGTCAGCGTCAGCATTTTCAGCAATCTGACTTGAGTGGTGGTTCTGGGAGATGTTCCCTGCTTGACATCTCTCTTGCTTTATTTCTGATTGTGTATGCTTGACAACTGGTAGATGTCGCTGGTCCATGTGGGCTTTTGGTACCAGGTAAGACCGGCAAGCAGCCTGGTCAAAGTCCTTCAAGTCTGAGAACCTCCCTCTACCACAACCCTTGACCTCAAAAGTGGACAAGTGTCCTTACCTCTCCCTGTCTTATCTCATCATGCGCCACCAATAGATGGTCGTGGACGTACTGGTGATCCCCGTCCACAGTATTTGCTTGCCTTCTGCCCCCGTGATTCTCCTCGTGACTTGAATGGAACATCCCTTCTGTGAAAGCAGATTTTTCACGAAGCTCATACATACCTACCAGGACCCATTCTCACACCAAGCTCATTTTCACCTTCCAGGACCTGTCGACGTCAACATCCTGGCCAAGTGCAATCCGTGCCTTTCGAACCCCTGCAAGAATGACGGCACATGCCACAACGACCCAGTGGATTTTTACAGGTGCACCTGCCCGTATGGATTTAAGGTACTGACCCGACCCTCCGATACAGCAAAATGTCAGGAATCTCTTGTTCGTCGTGCTAAAAAGTGAATTTCACGGTCAGGGTCAGGACTGTGACATGCCAATCCATGCGTGCATCACCAACCCTTGTAAGAATGGTGGGACGTGCCATCTGAAGGAGGGAGAGGTAAACAACTTCTGGTGAGTCTTTTTTTTTCCTGTGACGGTCGGGTACAAATTCCGATGGTTTACTTTGTTTTATTAAAGCTCCACCACAGGGTCCACAAAGCTTCAGTGCTATGTTTTCATTGGTGCGTTTTTTGTAGTGCAACTCATTGTTTATAAAGACAAGCCAATCATATTAACATAATTAACTGATAAATATGTGTTGGACCCGTCAGTGCCATTCGTTAATTCATAGCCACACCCCCAAAGTTATTACCTGTGAGATTTCACCGAACAAATCACCTACGGGTCCCTTGAAGCTTGCATGGGTCGCAACTGTAGCTATGTTTCAATAAAAAATCGTAAGCTCTCGGAGTGAATTTTGCAAAAAGGACATGTCATGGATGCCATGCGCATATTACTTGCGATTTCTCATTGTGAGATTAAGATCCATGTCTCCTACTTCAATGAGTAAGTAGCTGTGAAAGAACTGATCATGTCGTACTTGCCTACTAAGTTGCAGATTCTGTTTCCTTTGCCGTTTTGCAAATACTCGGCAAAAACCAGCTAAAGTGAGAGCGAACATGAAAAATTTGAGGGCTTTCAAAAATCGAGTGTTTCCATTAATGGTTCTTCAATTCACATCTTTAAAATATGCAAGATCTGGGTCAACGGGAAGGCTGCTTCAGTTACTGTGAATGACCAAATTAGTGCTTTTTTTAATAGCCGAATGCTGGTCTGCATGATAACCAGCCTGTGCCCTTTGACAGCACCATAACGATGGGATAGATCAGTGAGAGGAGTCACTCCATTGGTCTCTGTGATGTGGCAAAGCAACTCTAAATGGTACATTTAAATTGTTGCTCCATTTTCATCATGGTATACTTTTCTGTTTATTTTTTAGGACAGCAATCATCCATAATTTATTTTTCCATTAAGTGTTTATGATAAGCGGCCTTATTCTGCCGTACCCGTGAGCTTTGTTTGTTTGTGCACCCTAACAAATGCCTGCTCTGCTGCCTATTATGGAGAGAGTGTGGCCATGCCGCTCAGCGAGAAAGCGGCTTCTAGGAGTTTTACTTACACAAAAACACCCTGGGGGCAACGGAAAATGATCAGAGAGATAACCAATGAGAATGTGTAGGAGGTAGGTCTAACTCCAAGCTGATAAGGCGCCGAGATGCCAGAGGCCTAGTCAGTAAAAACAGACCAACGTGTTTTGGGGGCTGGAGTATGTTTGAGCTTGACAGTGTGTTTTTATGGAGTGTGCGTGGTCCAGGTGTGAATTACATTGTGGGGACCAAATGTCTCCACAATGTGATAAAAGCCTGTTATTTTGATGCTCTGGAGACACTTTTTTTGGAAACTCAATTTTATAAAAATCTGTAAACTAAAAATGGCACTTGGTTACTTATGGTTAAGGATAGGGTTGGGTTGGGGTTAAGGTCGTCATTGTTGGGATTAGGGTTTTTCCCATAGACATGAATGGACGGTCCCCACAAAGACATGAATACAAGCTTTGTCTTTGCATTTGTTAGTGCATGTCTCTTTGTGTGTCTTTATGTGTCTTTGCTTCATGAATCTGTCTGTATGGAGTTGCATTATAGTTGCCCGCATCACCAGGTGACCTTGGTGACATCATGCCCAGCGTTACCGTGTAGCACATGTCAGGGATTCATGCGCGATACTCTGTGCCGCATCACGTCATTCTGAAGGACAAAAAGGAATTTCAAGATGGTGCAGATGGACGTAAAAATCCGAATGGCTCACCATGTCGCAAGGGGGATCGACCCCCCCCCCCCCCACCGTCAAAAACGAAAATGCGGCATCCTGCGAAAGCTTGGGGGCAGTGAGGTCACCCTTCAACTCAAATACATTTCTTTAATGTCGCCATTGGCTCTGTATATCACAGAGTAAAAAGAAGGAGAAATTACCCATAGTCACACCATTCTTGTCCGCAAAGAGCACCAATGCGCCATGCCGGTCTTTATCGGAAATATTTTACTTGGAGGGGCCACTTGTTTTGGTTCTGTAGGACCTCATGTTTACTTTTTTGTAATACCAAATCGTTTCATGTTTTTCTGTGTCCACTTAGTACCTTTGTGCGACTTTAATTTATGGTTAAAAAAGTGCCACACTGGGAACATTAATATTAACTCGCAGACACGTATTCTTCCGCATGGACCGACGGGCGAAATTAATCGCGGTCGCCTCCCCCTGTGGGTGACGGTGAAACAATGCCGCCGTATTGACTCGGTGAATTAATGGCTTCTTGTCCGCGTGCCACTCCAACCCGCTGTGTGCCGCCTTAAGATGAAACGAGTTAATCAGCGAATGAAATGGCTCTGCAGCGGCCAGCATGAATAATGAAGCACGGCTCCCATTAAATTAGCTTAATAATTCTGCCACAGATTGGAGATCATCCTGTGAAGCTTATTAAGGTGGTGCAGCGAGACGGGTGCTCGTGCTCTTGTGCACTTCATTAAGTAATTACCCGGACTTCTTAGCAAAACTTTCTCAGCTAACAATTAATCAGGTGCACTCTCCAACCTGTAAGAAAAGGAATTAATTGGGTCCGCTAAGTAGCTAATGAAAAATTATGTACATCTGTCGTCGTTTTTGCTGAGTACACTTTATTTGCAAGATTAGATGCCGTTGAGTCTCAATTAGGCGTCGGAGAGAGTAATTGGCTCAATGACAGCTGAGATGACAACAATCGGGACCCGAAGGGCTCAGTGTGGATTATAGCTCCGCCCTCCCAGCTCCCGTCTGAAACTGCGTGTGCTGGTGTCATACACAGGTGTGTGTGCGCGGACGGTTTCGAGGGTGAGGCCTGCGAGACAAACATCGACGACTGCGAGGACAACGACTGCGAGAATAACTCCACCTGTATAGACGGCATTAACAATTACACCTGCCTCTGTGCCCCTGAATATACAGGTAAGGTCACACGACACAACAGCACGAGGACATTGGCTAAATCGATACGTGTTTCAACAGGCACATTAGCAGCCGTATCCAATTAATAAAAATTCTCTGGGTTGTTGGCATTTCATTTACCAATTAACCTGTGCATATAACTCTGGAAAAAATCAAGAGACCACAGTAAAATTTCTAGTTTCAATAATTTCTCAATTTATAGGTCTCTCTGTGCATAATACATATTTTTTTGCAAACTCCAGCCTGGTTCTTCGCTGTTTCTCATTGATGAAGGGCTTCTTCTTTGCTTTATGGGACTTCAGTCCTGCTTCTAAGAGCCTGATACACACTGTCCTAGCAGTGCACTTCACACCTGCACTTAATGTTTCCCATTCCTTCTGAAGGTCACTTGATGTCATCCTACAATTCATGGGAAACTGTCCGATAAGTTAATCTCTGGCATTAGAAAGTCGCTTCTGCCCCCTGTCTGGCTGGTTTTTGGTCGTTCCCAGTGTTTCCTGCTTCACCTTATTCTTCTGTCCTGCTGTCTTAGAAGCTTTAAGCCTGGAAGCAGCCTGTCGCACAGTGTAGCCTCTGCCAGCAGAACCAGGATTAAACCAGGACTTAAAAATGCAGATTCTTAAAATATATGGAGTGGTCTCCTATTTTTTTCCAGAGCTGTATGTTGCATTTCTCTGAGGCAAGTTTACGAACACCTAACTGCCATCCTCAATACAGTGGAATGATTGTGAGTGTAACTGACTTAATTTTCCCAGAATGCATTGGCAGAACAACCGCTAAATACGTAACGTAACCCGTATAACGAATGATTGGCTCTCTCGCTGTATGCTGGCTTTTCTCTCTTGCCCAGCCTAGACCCTGGCTGACAGTTTTACAACATGCACGGGAGGGGGGTGAGGAATAAGCGGATTTTGGATCCAAAGCTTTTCTTATGCCAAACACGATTATTTCTGTCATAGGAAAAGGGATAGCAAATACTACCGATGCACCAAAAGGTATTATGGAGCCAGCAGAAATATGGGCTGAATTAAATAGCACCTCTCTGTAGGTTTGTACATACCTAAAGACTTTTGTTTTAACACCTGAATTACTGTTTATTCAGAGTTTACAATCCAGCATTTTCCAATTTAAAGACAGCAATGAACATTCGTCAAATTCCAGGAAATCCTGGAGATGTAGCTAAACACGTAGTGTGAATGAAAAATAGAGACACATCAAAAACAAGGCAACGGCCTTTCATACAACTCAAATTTGTCTAGTTGAAATCCCATTGGTGGGCCCTGGCAGAGATTGCCAGTCACCCATGGTTTGAAAATAGCTTTCTCCAGTTCTTCACCGCCAGATAGAACAATGTCTAAACTAGCCTCGTTCTGTATATGTGTGGCCTGCCTTATGCCCCGCCAATCCCGGGATGGACCCTCGCAATCGCCGATCGATGATTTAATAAAATAGGGGAAACCCGGAAATGGTTGGGCGTAGATACTGTGTACTTTTAGATTAGTGGCTTTTGATGAATGGGAGTTTAACCAAAGCAATTCAAACAGTGAAAAGGCCCAGAGCCCCACTGAGACTCATGAGCAAGAAGGTCGCTGGGTGCATGTAGCTATATTTCGCGATTTAAGGATCTGCCCGCGGACTGGGAGAGCTTCCTCATCCAGCAGCTTCCCCTCTGTCTCCTCTGTCCCGTCACTGCAAGCAGCTATTCTCAATGAGGTGGAGAAAGGTTAGTTGGTCATCCTCTTTTTTCTTGGGTGTCTTTAGCTGTGCCCGGCCTCGCCCTGAGGACAGGGGTGGGCCACAGCTCCCCTGCATTTAAGCTGTCTGGGGAGTTCCCACCCCTGGTTACAGCCATCCCAGTACTAGGACTACTAGAGGCTACTAGTACACCGTAGGGGCTGAGCTCCGCTAAAGACTAGCATGCCGTCCCCCCCCCCCCATCCCCCCCGACTGCATTCTGTATTCATATAACCCTCCATTGCACGCTTTTCACCATACCTGCTGATCGGATGTGTGTGTCTGTCTGTGTAAACGGGTGGGTGTAAAAATTCCGTGTCGTCAAGCGACGTTTATACCGACTCTTCTCTTTTCCCTCTGGCCGCATTCTAACGTTTTGTTTTTCACGATCGCTGACTGTTCCGCATGAGACGTAGTGAGACAAGCGGTAAAACGCATGCTGGGTTTTATACGGGGGTTTTTGTCACCAGAAACTTAACACTGTCGGTCAGCGATTTCCGTCCCTTGCTGAGATCAGACTTAGGGTGCCCTCCGCCTTATTCTGGTGCCATTTTTTCCCAACAAACCAGTGTTTTTTTGCTACATCTTCCTCCTTCGGGCGACGGAATCTAATTACTCTCCGAGACACTGCAGCTCTCCACTGGAGGTTCTCCCTGAGCGATGCGTTCTTAACATTTTCGCAGAGTCGTTTCCGCTACACCTGCTCCGCCGTAATGACCTTGCAGGCCGTGCCGGTTTGTAACAGAGATTACCTTCTTTAATGGGCTGGCAATCAACCAGCTCTTCATTTGAGCAAAAAAAAAGGATGTAGACCGGAACTAAGCTAAAAAGGATGACGATTCAAAGTACCCTTCAAAGGAGATCCAGCACGGTGAAATAAGCATGTTAAGACTGTCAGCACAAACTCCCCTGTCTACAGAGACATGAATTTAGAGAACTTCTTTTGTAAATTTAAAAAGCATAACATCTCTCCCGAATTCGCATTCAACAAAAGTGTTATTCTGAACCCTGATCTGTCACCAGTGACAGCAGTATCATAGTGTTTGATCAGACAATCTAAAGAATTTTCTTTTTTTTTTAAGAATTTTCTTTTTAAGAGGCGGGGCATAAAAGGGGCCAACCTTATTATCGGTCACTGATATGCTTTGAACAGGTGAGTGACAGGGGAAGGGGCACCCAGGGGGCCAATCAACTTTCAGTTGGGGCCGGGACCCCTGAGGTCCCGCCCCTGCATACTGCCCTGACTGAATGTTAAGATATTAAAGAAAACCTGAGTCAAACCTTCACTCGGGATGAAGCACAAATAATTAATACGATGCCTCAGAGACACTTAGACCCGGCACCTTCGGCGGGTAAAAATAAGGACGTGACCATGACATCGTGACACTGCAATTCGGTTTTGTCAAACGGCGCATTAATCAAAAGCGAGGCGCGAGATCGATCTTTGCCCCACAATTACATTGATTCCGGACAATTTCGTAATTATTCCACTCTGAGAATTGCTGAACTGCAATATTTAGTTATTTATTTATCTTGAATCCCTAAAGCCGGTTAATCGATAGGGCTTTGCGAGGCACAGAGAGCGTCGCTTCTGCTATAGTCAGACTAATCCATCACAGGCTTAGCGTGACGCTGTATGTTAGCCCGTGTCTTCCTGGTCTCAACACGGTTAGGCCATAAAAGTCATCCTGCGCAACCGCACCATTCTCCCCGCTAAGGACCTCAGGGTTTGACTGGTATTAAAGATACATAATTTAGTGCCTGGTATGTAATTTCACAAAATGTTTTATTGATTGATGGCATCAGTCAGAAAGGCGATGCGTAAACCATGAGATCTCTGGGGTTCATCTCTCTTTTTTTCCCTTTCTGGTGTCTTTTCTTGCTTCTCCTGGCCATTCTGTTGCTGTTAGAGGAGAAAAGAGAAGCCCTGCCCCCTATCTCACACCCCCCCCCCCCCCCGCAGTGCTGCCCGTCTGTTCGAAAAAGAGTTCACGGAGGGAAGGATGAAAAGATAAATTATTTAATACACCTGCACAGCGGGGTGCGTGCCATCGCATCATTCTGCTCAGCAATATAGATTGAAAATGCGCAGAGGGTTTCTGTGTTGACTTCACCAATGGCCCGTACGGAAGATCCGGCCCTAGGATTGGGAGCTGCGTATGAGCCCTTCATGCAGGGCCGGGCTGGGGGACTGGGGGGGCCGTGGAGTGGGAGGGGGTGCCGCCACCCGTCGGGGTCCAGGGGACGAGGCCGCTGAGAGTTGCTGTGGCTGTTTGTCTTGCAGGTGAGCTGTGTGAGGAGAAGCTGGATTTCTGTGCCCCTGAGCTAAACCTCTGTCAGCATGATGCCAAGTGCCTCCTGACTCCTACTGGGTACAAGTGAGTGTGAGCCTGAGAGACTCCTCTACCCCCCCCGCCCCCCCCAGCCCGTCTGGCCGCATAGTAATGGGAGCGGCAGTGTTTATGCTGGATCCCCTTCCGATCAGTCGGTTCTGTTCGCCTGCTTGCGGTTTCGTGGAAACACAAACCGGATATTCATTCTCTGGGTTTTTAAATTACAGTTTTTAATTTCTGGAGTGACTTTTTTTGGGGTCACGAGTTCTGTTTTAACCTCAAGAGCCATGCCGGGACACGGTAAAATTAAAAGATGTGTGATCCATTGCTAAGAAGCTTGATTCTGAATCTTAATTCTTAATTGGAAGGCACCTTTGTCCTGTGTGAAGCCGGCCGGTTAGGTCACATCTGCCGGGCTGTTTACCGGGTTATGGGTTAGTTATCTGGTGCTGTCTGCCTTGTTACAGGTGTGAGTGTACCCCGGGTTATGTGGGCGAGCAGTGCAGCATCGATTTTGACGACTGCCAGGAGAATAAGTGTAAGAATGGAGCTCAGTGCATCGATGCGGTGAACGGCTACACCTGCGTGTGTCCTGATGGTTACAGGTCAGTGGACATTCGGTGTAGGATATGCTGCTTGAGATCTGGGTCTTGGTCGGAAAACTTGCAGGTGAACTGGTATCTCCAAACTGGTATCTCCAAACTGGTATCTCCAAGCTGCCGGTCATGTGTGAGAGTGAATGCCGCCTTGGATTTGCATCATTCTCATTCACGTGTTACATTATTGTTTATTGAGCAGAGCCTTTTAAGGATTAAAATAGGAGCCAGGTCATATAATCCCTGCAATATGGGGTTTAGGGTCTTGCAAAGTGGTTCTAGGACTTGAACCAGCGACCTTCTGATTACAAGGATAAGCACTAATGACACGCTGAGCCCAACACCACTTCCCTGATAGAGAGGTCATCTTTAGATTTCAGCCCTGAACCTGCTGATTAAGGAGCCTGCACCTTAGCCACTGCATACTCAGGGAGTTTCCCAGGACAGGCTCCAGGCCCACTGAGACCTGTGATAATGATTTACAGTCGGCCGTCGTAATTATCGCGGTTAATCAGTTCCAGACTCTACCACGATTTACAACCTTTTAAATGTGGTTTTTAACATTATTAGAGCTCTAGACATGAAATAACACCCTTTAGTCACCATTACTGTTGTGATTGCTGGACACAGAAGCAGGAACGGGGAGACGAGGAATCAGGACCGAAGGGTTTATTTGGAATCACTCCAAATGCAGGACACAGGAACATGTAAC
>JAODKF010000055.1:811683-834408 GCA_026779585.1 Mormyrus proboscirostris | reverse complement strand
ATATATTAGACAAAATAAGAGAAAATAAGACATATTAGACGTTACAAATATCATATTATTATTATTGTACATTTAATCACGAAGAGCAAAGATGCTTCCGATGTGTAGCGATGTATGATTTTCACTGTCTCAACTTTTTAATGAATATACAAAAAACCGTGAAAGTCGAAGCGCGAAATGGTGAGGGACGACTGTCTATGGTAAATGCCACCGCAATAAGTGAAAATGTAACTATGATGTTTGGGGGGAATGTGGGTTAGGTGACTGTGTCTGATCAGAAGGTCGTTGGTTCAAATCCCGTGATCACCCGGTTTCACCATTGGACCCTTGAGCATCCTCAGTTACTCCATTGACTAGCTGACCCAGGTTCTCAAAAAAAAAAATCTACATGCGATAAATTTGTTGCTGAAATGGTCTGATCGCCGTTTGTCTGTACAGCGGCTTGTTCTGCGAGTTCTCCCCGCCGATGGTGCTGCCGCGCACGAGTCAGTGCGATAACCACGAGTGCCGCAATGGGGCCCAGTGCTTCATCGAGGGCAGCGACCCCACATGCCAGTGCCTGCAGGGCTACCAGGGCGAGAAATGCGAGAAGCTCGTCAGCGTCAACTTTGTGGAGCATGAATCCTTCCTACAGATCCCCTCTGCCCTCATCCGCTCCCAGGCCAACATTTCCCTGCAGGTATGGCCCCAAAACCGCATCGGAAACTTCCAGAAGGGCTCACCGGAGGTGGCTGGTGGCCAAAACTATCCTTGCACTGAGAAATCTCTGACACTTATGAGAAGATGATGAAAAAGATGCAATATGAGAAACAAGTACCCAGTTAATGTAGGTACCAGAAATTGTTCTCCATTTACATTTTTTATTTTTTTCCCAAAATGCACTTTGCTCTACAGAGCTCTGGTTGCCCGTGGAGATTCTGATGAGCGCCTGGCGTGTTCCAGTGTCTCCACTGTCGGTCCTGGCTCCTAGACACCTGCAGTCATTTTGGGAATTTGACTTCTCAGAGCTGCCCAGGGTGCTTTGCTCAACTGGGGGAAATTATACCAAATCTCTGGACTGGATAGATTGTGGGTTGCAGGTCCATTACTGAAAGCATTTTTCCTCATGCCTGCATATTAGAGGGCATCATGTGTGCAGATTATCATGGTCATTCATATTTTAATAAAAATGGCAGGTGTGATGCACAGCATGTCTGAAACGAGCGGCACGTACAGGCAGGGCGGGATTTTGGGGGGTGGGATTTTGGGGGGTGGGGCCCCTGGGTTAACATCATCGTTGGGGGCCCTAACCTTCAACATAAAATGCTGCTATGACAAACAGAAAAAATATACATTTTCACCCCGCTACAGCTCAGGGCCAAGGACTACAGTCTAGGTTAGCCTGTGTGTAAGTCCAGTCTTGCGGGGGTGCCACTAGAAATATTGGGCCCCAAGAAATTATACTATATTGGGCCCCTAACCCAGACCAATCCAGTTGTGTTTTTAGGGACCCCGTCACTCAGAGGCCCTTGGACTTTCCCCTCTTTTACGGCCTTCCATTCGCGACTTGGGGAGTGAACCATCTGTCCTTGTCTTTCAGATCGCCACTGACAAAGACAATGGAATCCTACTCTACAAAGGTGACAGTGACCACATCGCCGTGGAGCTTTACAGGGGACGCCTGCGAGTCAGCTACGACACCGGCACCTATCCGCCGTCAGCCATTTACAGGTAACACGCACCCCCCCACCCGACCAAGGCCCTGGAATGAAGTTCACCTGAGGCCCACCCTGGGTCACAGTCCTGTTTTCACCCTCGGAAACGAGAGACCCCCTCTGAGGCCTCGTCCTGGTTTTCCAGACGAAATCTGAGGCGCCAAACGCTTAAGACATAAAAGTGAGATGTTTGCTTTGCCATAATGAGCATAACAGTAAGGAAAACGGCGGCGGTTAAACGCCCGGTTACGCGTGGCTGCAACGCATTTTATTTGTTTACATTTGAAAGGAAACATTTTAATATCCCCTCCAGGATCTCCATCTGTTTATGGGCTAAATTAGAAAAGCGATACTGAGAGCGCTACCCCGGTTAAAATGAAGCCATATTTTCTTCATGGAGCTTAAATGTGGCCTATTTTAAACGTTTAACACGTGGAAATCGCATTTAAATGGGTCACAGTGAATAATTCAGAATCGCCATAAAAGTTGTATATTTGGAGTGTTTTTTTCTTCTGTGCATATGCACATTCTCCATGGGCAGCAGGGGCTACCATCGGGTCCTTTATATGCCCCATAACTTCGGCATAGCTGATGTTTAGGAGGCCAGCCGTCTGCCAGCAGAAATGGTGGCCATTTTTTTGTCTTTTAGCTTTGTTTTGTGTTTTTTTTGGCTTATGTTTTTATGGTTGCCCTGGGGACAGTGAAAACCTGCCTCCCCGTGCCACAGTATCTGTATTATGGGAAAAAAGTCCAATTTCTTTGTTTGTCCTTTGCGGCCATTGTTACCGCCCTCCCTCTGACGTCCAGCTCCCAAGCTGACTTTTCAATTTCTTTTCAAAACGGATTTCTTTTACATTTCCGGAGCCAGTAAGGCTGAAACTGGAGGCTACGTACGTGCTGAGTGTCACATATAGCTACGGCGTTAAAGGGACGGCTCTGTATCCGCAGTGTGGAGACCATTAACGACGGCAGCTTCCACTTGGTGGAGCTGGTGGTCTTCGAGCAGACCCTCACCCTGTCCATCGACGGCGGCAGCCCCAAGTCCATCAGCACCCTCTCCAAGCAGTCCACGCTCAGCACAGACTCGCCGCTCTACGTTGGGGGTAAACCGCCAACTCTAAGCTCTTCATGGCCTATGACTTCATCCTCCCGATTTCTAGGGAAACGTGGGAGTGGAGGGGCGGAGAAAGGTGGGATTGAGTCTTTATTGAATATGCTAATTAAACCACGCCCCTTGCTCACAATATGGTGGGATTAACACTGTGGGTCTGCATTGAATAAGCTAATTAAATCACACCCCCTATTTCCCATCCCACTGAAAGGCGGGACTTGCACATTTGCAGTTTCTAATTCCATTAGGCAGGATCTGCAAGCCTGAAAGAATCCCTACCTCCTAGTAAATGCAATAAAATCAGGGGTCAACATCCTCAAGTCTAGATGTCTCACTGAAAGAGAATACAAGATTATAAGGGGCTTGGTCTGCATTGAATATGCTAATTAAACCACTCACCATTACTTGCCACCCATCTGAAACGCAGGACTGTATGGGGCGGAGTCTGTATCAAGTATGCTAATTAAGACATGCATATATAATCACTCTGGAAGATGGGACGGACACCGTACATGGTTTCCAGCTATTGGGCAGGAGCCGCAAGCCCTGCCCCAGAATGAGGGCAAGAACACAAGTCCACTTGGGCCTCACATAGAAACAATTCAAGTTAATCCGATCTTCTTGTGGACTGACTGGCACATACGTTCACCGTAAAAAGGCTTCTCTGGCAGATGGCATCTGTGTGCCACCGTCACTCTTCAGCCTTCCCGAAGTCCTGTTGTTATTAAGACTAAGTGTTGCTAGTTTGTGAGATGCTGCCCTCTACAGACCTGGCTGCTGGTCTGCCATTCGACTGACATTACGGGCCTGTTCTGAACTGCTGGCATCGGAGGGTAATAAACTCACGCTATTTGTTTGTCAGATGGACGCTACACCCTACGTAATGTTTTGATGTTTTTACATTGGCACTCATTTGACTCCCATTCTACCCTAGTCCCTGCTGCTCTGTCTGTGTCAGACAGATCCCACTGGCTCCCTGTGACCATGCTAAGATTAGCTATACAAAATGACAAGGTTCACCTTGGTCTTTATGAATGGTGTCATTTTCCAGAGGAGTAAAGCTGAGCAAATTCCATGAGCCGCACAAAGCAAGATGTATGGATTGTTTTCCAAAAAGCCCCTGATGCCGGCATGGATTTAAAATGATGCCAAATTATATTTCTAATATGGTCCTCTGCACTCAAGACCAAGCATATTTAATCTCGCCGCGGAGAACAGCATAGACGGCCAATTTAAGATTCCTTTGACAGTTGTACAAGTTAAATGGATGTTGTGAAGTAAAATTAACCCCTCCATTAATGGAATATATCATGTATCTGGGGAGATGGGTGACACAGAGGTTCTTTAGGTAACAGCGTAATCTCTCCTCCAGGATTGTGATGTGGACAGTTTGCATGTTCTTGCACGTCCTCTGTCTAGAGGTGAATTGGAATCTGTGACTTGCCCTTAGCTTATGATCGTGAGTGTGTGTCCTACGATGGACCGTCCAGTTTGTCCCCTGCCCTGTGTCCTGTGATGGACCAGCATGGATTACCAAATTATATTTCTAATATGGTCCTCTGCACTCAAGACCAAGCGTACTTAATGTCACCGCGGAGAACAGCATAGACATCCTGTGAGTGATCCTGTGATAGACCGGCATTCCGTCCAGTTTGTTCCCTGCCGTGTGTCCTGTGATAGACCGGCATCCCGTCCAGGGTGTCCCCTTGCCATGTGCCCTGTGTGTCCTGGGATAGGCTCCAGGCCCATAGTAACCCTCTGCTGGGTAAGCACTTATGGAAGATGGATGGGTGGATCTTTAGGGGAGATGATTAGGTAAATAGTAGCGATCCGCACTCTGGCAGCTGGGGCACTCATCTCTGCTGCATTCAGCGCTTTTGCGCATGGACTCTGGCATCTGCTGGCGATGCCTGAGAGTTCGGCAGCAGCAGATGGCTGTCCTGTTGCGTGTGGCATGTCGGATGCAGGCTGCTCCTCCCGGCTGGGCGCTCTGTCAGAGACTGGCCACCAGGTCAGCAGTAAGGGGTGTCTGTTAACCCGTTTACCGTTGGCTCGCCTGCACCAAGCTGTCTGACCTGTAGTTTAGAAACAATTAATCACTGTGATGGGGCTGATGCAGAGAGCCAGGCTACTGTGCCCAGTATTGGAAGATTGTCGGTTCAAATCCCATGTTTTCACAATGATGTCACCGTTGGGCCCTTGAGCAAGGTTTTTAACCCCTGTTGTTCCAGGGCTTGCCTGGTTTCTTTGCGGTAAAGTGTCTGCAAAATGTATAAATGTAAGTGAATTTTTCCATTGAGGAACATGGTTACATTAGTATGTATTGAGATTGGTGTGGTGGGATGCATTCAGGGGGGTTCACGATGACAGAGGCTAATGGGGACCCGGGAATTGACTTCCGCAGGGATGCCGGTGACAGCAAACGTGGCGGCGCTGCACCAGGGGCCCCAGCAGAACAGCTCCAACTTCCACGGCTGCATCCGCAACCTGTACATCGACAGTGAGCTGCAGGACCTGGCGCAGTTCCAGCTGCAGGATGGCATTCTGCCCGGCTGCGAGCCGTGCCAGAAGCCGGCGTGCCTCCACGGCACCTGCCACGCCACGGGCCGCTCCAGCTTCACCTGCGAGTGCGAGACCGGCTGGACGGGGGCGCTGTGTGACCAACAGACCAACGACCCCTGCCAGGGCAACAAGTGAGTCCCACTCATTTTGGCGTAGACAGTACCGGCCACAGCTCATGTGGCGCCCCCAAGCTACGTCACCGGCACCCACCCATATGACACAAAGCGAAACTTGCTTGCTAAGTCAATGCCCCTGGGTGGTCACCTATGTCGCCTAATTGGTTGACTGGCATATAAATGTGGATCGCGAGAACGTCGGTGTCATAGGTTCCAGGCAAAATAACGATGCCCCAAATTAAAAATTTAAAAAGAACATGCACAGCAGTACATCCGGACCTTGTTTAGTAAATAGAGACACGTATGGCAGAAAATTGCACCTGATGTTGCACTGCGACTTTATAAAGGGATTTTTAAGCTACAGACACAACTGGGGTCCAGCTGCTTAGGGCCCAACGGCCAGCAGGGGGCGTCCTCCCATTTGATCTGCCTGTCATGGCGCCAGCTTTGCACCCGCGGGTGAGGGCCCGTCTGTGGTGTCGGCTCTGTGCCCATCCACGGCCCTTACCAGTCCACAGTGCATTCCCTCACCGTGTCTCTCTTATGCCCCCTGCAGGTGCACCCGTGGCACATGCCTGCCCATCAATGCCTTCTCCTACAGCTGCAAGTGTCAGCCCGGCTACACCGGCGTACTGTGCGACGAGGAGGAGGAGGTTTTCAACCCATGCCAGTCTATTAAATGCAAGCATGGGAAGTGCAGGCTGTCGGGCCTGGGAAAAGCCTACTGCGAGTGTAATAGCGGATATACGGGAGAGGGCTGTGACAGAGGTAAGGCGGAGCCACTCTCCATCGCAACCAATCAGAACGGCTCTGTGTACCAAGGCCTCTCTGCTTCCTGTTTTCTCTGTCTTGTATTTTTCTTGACTGAATCACATTAAACAAAACTAACACATTAAGAAAACTAACCTTAGAAAAATAAAGGGTAGCACTTTACTTTTAGTAATTTATGAACACATACATAATGCATTATAAACATGGCTATAAATATTTTTAAAAAGGCATAACATATTATGCTATGTTTATTGTGCATTATCAGAGACTTATGAAGGTCTCCTATATAATGCATTGTATACCTTTATAATCCCTTCCTTAATGCTTATACCGACCCTCATAATGCAATGCCATATATAGCCATGTATATTATGCATTACATATGCTCTGTGAAGCTATCATCTATGCTGCACTATAGATACCTTTATAATGCATTATAATGGTCGGTATAAGCAATAAGGATGTTTTAACTGTTTTATAAAGGTATCTGTAATGCATTCTAGATGAGCGCTTCATACAACATTCATAATGCACAATAAACATGGTCCTAATGTGTTATGCCTTTTGATAAATATTTATAGCCATGTTTATAATGCTTTATGGATGCATTATTATTTGTTATGAATGTGTTTATAAATTACTTACATGGCCGTAAGTAAAGTGTTACCAAATAAAGCCTACTGGTCAACAGTTATAACATTCATGTTGAAACCACATTTTTCTTTTGGCAAAACGTGATTTTATGGGCCAATTATGTCATGTCTGTACTACGTTTAATTTATGGGTCATGATTAATTTTTCAGTTGTATAAAGAAAATGTAGCACAAGAATTTTGAACTATCGACATGGTGTTCTTTTCATTGAAAATGACTGAAAATAAATTTTAATAGGACAACGAAGTGTGTGCTTTGGAAAATTCATGATTAAATGACGTTTGCTTACCAGCGTTCTTCAGCATTCCAGATTAAAACAGCTCACATGTTTTGTCTCTATAAAGTACAATATTTTGGGAGATTGCTGGTCTTTAACCTTTTCAGAAGCGAAATATTGTTTTCCTTAACAGTGGATCGTGCGACGTCATTAGTGACCTTTTCAGAAATGTTCTGTTGCATTTTTTGATGCGGTCAGATGATTAATTGACCTTTCTTCTCTGGCTGCTTGTTTTTGTGTGTGTGTGTCCCCACCCCCCCACTATGAAATGCACCCCAGTGATTCTGATACTATTCTTATGCTATACTCTGCTTCTGACCTCCCAGCCTCCTCTGATTATTCCCTGAGCCCCTCGCGGTTCAGACAGGTGAGACCCTCCGGGGGAAAGCAGACCCCGGACCAGCCTCTCCTCAGCTCCTCACTCTGTTCCTTTTGAAGTCATTCCTTGTCCATCATATAAACCAGTGTTTCTCAACCCAATCCACGGGGACTCCTAGCCAGTCCATACTTTTGGTCCCTCCCAGCTCCCAGCCAATCAGGAGCACAGAATTCCCGGTACAGGTACTCTGGGAGCTGGGCAGGAGCAAAACCGCTGACTGTCTGGGCGTCTTCCAAGGACTGGGTTGAAAAAGACTGACATGCATAAACTTTTTATTTTGGTTCATGAACATTCATCCAAAGCATATGTGTGCATGTGTATTGCTGTGTACTTAAATCATGAACTCCGCTGTCTTCAAATACAACCCAAGCCATCCCATGGTCTTTTGCTGTTGACCCTGCGTTCCGCCTCAGCATCTCGTAAACCATAATGCTGCTGTTTTTTTTCTGTGTGGGTGTGTAAATATAATTGTTTCTTACGAAAAACCAAGTAAGCCTAAATTATTTAAATATTTACGGATCTTTATGTCGGATTAAGGGAGTTTTCATGTGATAAGCGTCAATTGGAGTGCTGGGTTGGCCGTTGGATTACTGTCACGTTATCGAGCGATGCGTCCTGCTCAGATTTTCTGTTTTTGACTCTGCGCTTAAAGTTCAGCCAGATTCAACTTTGAGCTTTCCACCCCTAACCTCTCAGACGTGAGCCGATGTGACCAGTGGTGGAAAAATTAGGTTCCACACCAAAATGCTGCTCAAGTAAAAGCAAAAGTCATTCAGTAAAATACTACTCAGTTGAAAGTAAAAAAAAAAAAGAATACCTGGTTTTAAAAGTATTTCACCAACAAAGGTAAAAAAATACTACACATTCAAATCTATTAATCTTAAAATAAGCAGCCTACCCTTTTAAGTTCACTCAAGACAGGTTTGAATACAGCATTTTAAGTTACAGTGCATCACGATAAGGAAAACTGAGTCACAGGAGGATAAGCGAATATTTTCTTTGTATTCTGAAAAAGCCGTGACGCTTGCCAGCGCAGATTAGCGGGATGATGTTACATCGCTTATTCTGTGGAAAATGAAAAATCGATCTACAGTCCAGACTTAATAATGAATTATAAACATGTCAGCAGTCGCTATTTTCAGGCCGCTTATTGTTGGCCGGTCACCGCTTGGCCCGGAGACCGCTCATGCACAAGGACAGAGCGCTGATGCTGAGCTTGACGCACCGCTCAAGGCTTGTATGAAAATCCCGAAGTCTTCTTCATTTAACTCGTATGTGAGTCCATGGGGGAGGAATTTGTGCCTGTACCCGGAAGGTCACCGGGTCGAAGCCCATGGCTGGCAGAGCGATCATATCACTCTTGGGTCCTTGAGCAAGGCCCTTAACCCCCAAAACTGCCCCAGGGGTACTGGATAAATGACTGACCCTACACCTTGACCCATGATTTGCTCTCACTTGGGTGTGTGTCTCACAGGAGAGCAAGATGGGATATGTAAAAAACACAAAGAATCCCTTGTACTTTTGGTTATACATAGCTGTATAGATAAATAAACTATGATCGTGTAAAAAAATCTCTTCTCTGGGCAGTGGAAGATCTTGCACAGTGGAAAAACGTCAGTAAGATGAGAAAGAGTAACAAATAATGGTCCCATCCCCCCCTCCCCTCCCTCTCCTGCAGAAATCGCTTGTCGAGGAGAACGGATCCGAGATAACTATCAGAAGCAGCAGGGGTACGCCGCGTGCCAAACGACCGAGAAGGTCTCGCGGCTAGAGTGTCGCGGTGGCTGCGCAGGCGGGCAGTGCTGCGGAGCTCTGCGCAGTAAGCGGCGGAAATACACCTTTGAGTGCACCGACGGCTCGTCCTTCGTGGAGGAGGTGGAGAAGGTGGTCAAATGTGGCTGTACAAAGTGTCCCTCATAAATGTTCCCTCCTTTTTTTGTAACATGTCGCCTTTTTTTAAGGAAAACAACAACAAAAAAAAAAAATTAAAAATCACAACTTTTGGCAGTGCTGGACTAATTAATGCTTCCATAGTGGAAATATTGAAATATATTGTAAAATAAAGAACAGACTTATTTTTTATTATGAATGGGAGAGAGAAAAGAAGACAAAAACATAGATGGCTATTTCTTCATTTGCCGCCAACCCCAGGATGCGCCGCGACATGTTTGTTTTGTTCCCAGGAAGAACTGGCGGTTTTCTTTGTCGCAAGTGAAGAAACACAATACAGCCCTTAGCAAGTCACTGTTTGTCTGTTTTTTATTTTATTTTTAATAGTTTTTTTTTTTAAACGTTAGACGTCACGTGACTTTCGGAGTAAAATGCGTGTGGAAGTGAGGAGTCCGTTTTGGAGGGAAGAACGAAAGTTACCGATCCTGCAGTAGCAAGTAACACCTGCACACGGGACGATACGTAGGAAAGAAAAAAAGGGAATTAAAAACAAATGAAAGGTGTCGCGCTCTCTGTGACGTTACCACAAAGTCTTCTCCACGTTGCATTGTGACGCCGGCCTCACGAGTCCCAAAGGAAGGCTACGCACAGGCAAATCGACTTACATATCTCACCTTTAGACTCATCTACTGAAGGCGATAAACTTGCAAACCCAAGATGGGGTTCATGTGCACGTCAAGTGCATCATGAACCCAACCTGCACAAACCCAACACATGTACGATAGCAAAAAAATTAAATATTTAGTGAACCTTGTTTCCAGTATTAATGCATTGTAATTTAAATGTTATGGGGAGGGAGGATGAGGATGTAAGAAATATAGTTTAATGATATATGATTAGCAATTTGGTTAAACGATGTGTCTCCTCTTTCTTTTATCCTGTCTCTGGCTGTTGGCGCAGTACTCACAATGTCACTGACAAGTATTTATTGTACCTAAAATATCTTTGCTTATTTGGTAGTTCATCCCCTTATATAATACAGTCTTTTAATATATATTAATTTATATTTGTCCTGATATTTTTGTATTAAAAAGACAGTCAATCTGTGGGATAGATGAACTAACACGGTCGTCCTATTTGGTTAATTTTCTTCCTTTTTTTTTTTTTTTTTTGTTTTTTTCTTTTGACCACCGAGACTGTTGTATTTTCCAGAAACCTTAGTTACATTTTAATCTTAAAATGTGAAGTGAAACAAAGCATTGTATATTTTTGTCAAATCTCCTGAGAATTTGTACTGTGCCAGAAATAAAAGTCTTTATATTAGAGTATACATGTAGAAAGTTACTTTTTCCCAATGTATTTTACAGCGGTTACATGGTGTTTAGAAAAGTTCCCTAGGAAAACTAGACCTTTTACAAAATCCTTACCTTTTTAACACATTTATGCTAAGAAAAACTGTGACTTTTTCTAAATAAAACTACTTTGTTATCCCTGTTTATCCATGTTTTCAATGTTAACACGTTGCTGCTAAGTTTGTAATGTAGACTTTGAATGATGATTATATATTCTAGCGGACTCTGCTCCTCATTCATAAACATGAGCACCCTGTATAAGAACCAAGGTTCTCCTCCTATGTACGTTGTGCTTCATCTTACCTGGACTAATATCAGTATCGTCACTGATGTTTGCATATTAAACACAATATTTACTTCGGTGCTGTTTTCTGTTGTGTTCCTCTTTATTCTGGAAGATAAAGGCGCAGGAATGTTCCAGCATCCTAAAGCACTGAATTCAGCCCTGGCACTGGAGTTAAACCGTCTGCTGGATACTCAACTCAGCCCCTAAATCTTAAGCTTTTGATTAAATAAATTGGCCAACAATGAAATTGAAATTGTGTGAAACGGTCTGTTACATGCGGAGATTATTATTTTTTTTTTTTTTGTTACAGCATATTTGTATTGCTATTGCTCATTAAAATAATTAGGATGACTATTTTGAATAATTATTACTCCCTTAATAGTTATAAGCCTTTGTACAATCAGATTTATTACAAGATTTATTAAACTGCATTTTGTTCAATGATCAATTGTGGTTGAAGTGTCACAGTGAGTCAATGGGTAACGCAGTTTGTTTCCACAATGCACTGATAGCTGTTCTCTGAAAGCAGATGTTGCTGGGATTGAAATAAATGGGTATTTTTCTAAATCCAAACAAGCCTAATGAATAAAGGTTGGTTGGGTGGGATGTACTTTAATGGCTGGAAATGTATAAATTTAATCACTAAATTGGCATAACTTTTCACAAGCTGGTCAGGGGTAGCAGCTAAATTTGTTGGTGAATGTCACCCTGCAGCATATTTAAACTGGGCCTCCACTATGTTAGAATAAGAGAGAATCTTGGCCAGCTACCATATTAGCAGAAGGTTTTGAGGCTGTTTGTTCGTTCTCAAAAGCCCATTGGTATGTGATGCCTTTCCGCAGCTTTGTGAGTCTGTCCAGCTCGCTTTAGTGACTACTGGAATCTTCTCGCCGGCGTTGCATTTTTGAGGACCAGCGGGTTCAGTTATTATTGAAAAGTATGTGCTCAGGTCAGACACCCTGCTGCCGATTTTACTCTGACTGTGTTCTATAACATTTTTTGCTGGATTGTCTGATACACTGAGTTACGTTATGAGCCACAGGTTTTACAAGCAAAGAGAGACGTTACTAGAGATACATTTTGTAAATACTCATTTGAATTTATTATTATTGGAGTTCAGTGGTGTTTCTTGTGTGGATTTGCTGTTTTCACTGATCCCAATATTCTACTGAATTTATTACAAATGCAAATGTTGAAGTATTTATGTATTTTTTTTTAGTTGTTTGCCAGAGACTGAGCATTGCAAAAGCACAGAATTCCAGTTGTTTGTATGGCGCTTTCTTTTCCCTGACAGTCCCGAGAGCAATCAAGCACTGAGGGCAATCAGGACCCGGAGGCCATGCTGTTTGAGGGATAGGAGCTGAACTGTGGGCCGTTAAAATGTCACACACGATGCATGGATAATGCAGACCTGAGACTCTGACTTAATTGGGAAGACCTGCTGGAAATGGAGTCAGGAATCCAAATCACAGTTGGTAAAAAAAATGTAAATAAGGCAGATAATTGCTCTGCCAGTTTTTTTTCCGATCATGCCCCCTCCCCCCCCAAGAGAACTGTAACGTAATAGATAACATGCTGGACTGCAAAATGCTCGCAGTCCCACCGTAGCAGTTTGTCAAAAGGAGCCTGAATTCGGACTGTTTGTTTAGACAGGTGCTGCAATGATTGATTGCGATTCCGTGCTCTCGCGTCTTGTTTTTGGGCTTAAGTACAATTTATTTTGTCACGGAACCAGTTCGATGTGCCAGATAAAACAAAGAGTTTCCCACAACCCAACGCCCACAAACAATCGATGCAAACATTTATTTAATCAAACAGGTTTAATTAGCCTACAGAACCGAAAACAAATCTATATCTGTCGGACGTGTAATTTACATCACGGTCTGTTCCTTCTGTCATGGCGTTCTTTAATATGGAGACACACCGTGACGCTAATTTATTTGTTCTCAGGAATGTTTCAGGCTTGCCGTTGCAATCTCCTTTCAACAGGGCTTTTCATTTCTGCCAGTATCTCCCAGAGAACCTGCGGACTGAATCTTATTCAGAAGAAATTTGCAATATAGACACAGTATTACGTCATTAGAAAAATGAGTCTTTCTAAGAGCAGATGAATAAGAAGATGAGCCTTATGTTTCATACACTCATTATGCGTTTAGCATCTTTTACAGCAAGCTAAAACGTAAAATCTCTTAACGGTGGGCTTCTTTTCCACTCAAATATTAACATTGAAACAGCGGTAGTCACCATGGTCTGCAGCTATACAAGAATGCGGTCTTTATTTATTTTTAAATTAAATTGTGTGATGGTTTAAATCCATCCATCCAGGGGTACAAGAAGGGGATGGGGGGTTAGGGTGATTCCCTGAGTGACAGAGGTGCTAAAAATTTGGAACAAAATTAGATTGGTCTGAGTTGGGGGCCCGATATGACGTGTTTTCATGGCGCCCAAAATCTCGATTAGCACCTCTGCATCCAATCATTTATCCATCCGTTCGTTTGCAGTGGCTAATTCATCTTACAGTCATAGGTGGATTACAATTTCATATGATCCTAAGCATAATTTGAATATATTTAAAGTTGAGTGAAATACATATCTCTGGGTTTAGAGTACCCACAAAAAAGAGCATGTAAACACAAGAGGACAACTTGCAAATTCACCTGGGAATGAAGCCCAGAATCCGAGAGGAGTGAGGCTACAAAACGCACCACTGAACCAACGTCAACAGACCATGGACTAACATCTCTAGACCTTCGACTCAAAGGATCATAATTGTCTGACATAGTTCAGAAGTATTATGCTTGAAAGAATCAGGTTTGTTCAGCAATATTTACTTTGGTTACAGACAGAGGCTTAAACAAAATATGATATGTACCTTGACAAAAGACCAACATTCCTATCAGAATGATTATTCTTATTCCAGATCTAGTTTTATACAGTATCAGGACGAAATAGGTGTGGTTTATTTTTCCCTTAACTTATGTGTGAGCCACCAGACAAATATTCAGAGAGATACTCCAAATTCTGTGGATCCGCAAAGGCCACAGACACGAAGACACGAGCACTGCTGACCGCGGCCTGCTTTTGTTTGCTTTGAAATGCCTCTCATCTCCATGAGCAGTTACCTCCTTCCCACTAAAGCCTGCTGGGTGAGGCCACATGGGAACGGAAAGCCTATTATCTGGAAGGTTTTGAAATTGCCACGTGAATAATATTTGCATTTCAAGCCAGGTTTGGATTTCAGTACCAAGTAACTAACGTGTCTGTTCTATTGCTATATTTCCCCTCCTTTTTTGTAGCCCCAATCAAATTTTAAATATGATTTTTGTCTTGCCTGTTTAAAGTGAATGAAATAATTATATTTCATAGATATAGCAATAATAGCTATGGTCACTTGACATAGGATTAGTGCCATAACACTAGAAGCTTTTGCTAAGTGAAATTTGTTTGATTTACTAAAGTATGGTAATAGACGCATAATGCCAACGCAAGTATTATATATCAATATTTCCTCTCAGAAATGTTTGAGTTCTTTTTTAATGGTTATATAAGATCGGCCCGGAGCGGGCTGTCCCTTTTACAATTTCATTGTAGCTTGCGCCTTGCTTTACCGTTATTCGCTTTAGATATTTAGTGTGTGCCACATCTGGTTTAACCGTTTTCATTCTTGGTTCTTTTTTAAACAACTACTTAAAGAACCTGAATTTCACGTGAGCCACGGAAATGCATTTCAGCCCACCATGCAGGCGCTGCATAAACTTTGCTAAACCTCTAATTATTTTTGCAACCTAAAAAAACAACGTAAATTGCTATTGATATGCTGCCATTCATTCTACATTGACGTCCCCCCACCCCTGGTCCCTCATTTGGCGGGGATTAACACAGCGGTGGGTAAATGCTGAAATGTCAAAACGTCTTCGGAAGTGCTTTGCGTGGCCCTGTGAAAGGATTCTGGGGAGAAAAATGTTAGGGGCATAAGGCTGGTTTGGTTAAAATGAATGGCAATAGATTACATCAGAGTACGGGGAGGGGCAAATTTAAGGCCGCAAGAACTATGACAGATTTCATTAAAAAAAGAAACTTCAGACATAACGCAACGATAGCCAAAATGATAACGACATAACCGATAGCTCTCTTTGATCTTAGAATTTGATTCAGGGTCCATATAATAAAGAAAGAAAAGATAATGTCAGTTGGTAATAACTTTTTGGGGAGTCAAATGGAGGATCAAATACGAGGATGAAGGATCTAACTGTTCCGTTCTATCCCTAAACGAGAGAGGGAATATGTTCACCGCCAAGTGCAATGCAAAGATATACACGGGTGGTGATTAATATACATATTTAGCAGGCAGAGACGCAGAGGCAGCTCAACGGAATTCCATGCCGATCTTAGGTACAAAACTCATCCATGGAAAGGGGGGGGCGGAGGGAGGTGCCCCATCCGTGCTGCTCCTCCTCTTCCCAGGTGCAGCCGTCCCTCAGAGTTTGCGCCACCTTTCATCTGCGCCGCGACGGGGCTGACGGACCGACACGCTGAGCGGCTTCATGGTTAATTGATTAAAAAGACTTGAGCTGAGATACTAGATCAAAGGGCAGCCTAATTGTTTTATGTTACTCTGGAGGCCTGACCGCTGCTTTATTTTGGCTTCCTGACTCCATGTGATACCACGTAGTCGAATGAATATATATATATATATATTGTTTTTTTCACAAATACAAAACTCCTTACTCCTTCATATTCAATAAACTATGCTGGGTCTCTTTTCATAAAACATTCAGAATACCTATATTCCTATAAGACAAAATTTAATTTTGAGTTCACATTTTGTTTTACTAAAGAGCGTTTTGTAGAGGACTATATAAATCTGACATTAATTAACAAACATTCCCACAGACAAGTTGCATACCGGTAAATCGAAATTTAAAGCTAGGAGACACTGACATCTAGTGGATAAGATCTGAATGTCATCCCCAGCATGACCAGAACAAAAAAAAAACCTGTTGGGTTGCAAGAATTCATTGCATGGTAAACTGGAAATCCTTCCACTGTTATTTTTTAACGAGGAACATCATTAGTTGTCTCTACCGGAAAACATAAAAAGTAATTTAAAAAACCGTCAACTCAAGGAACAGAACTACCCTACACCGAGGTACGGAAATGTAGGACAATAAAAAGCTATCGGTTTTAACATTTTTAAAAATTATTTTAATATCCACGTTCTGTAAGGTTTTATTAGCTGATTCGAATCATGGGTGGCAGTCGCCCCAGACTCTTAAAATGAAGAAATGAGGATAGAGTCCTCGGATGTCGGCCCTGCCCGCTTGCCTGCTATTTACAGGGGTCCGCCCTGGCAAATATCGGTGCCCAGAAACCCCTTGATCCAAGACCATCAGGAAAGGAAAATATCTGAAGCCACGGAATGTGGAAAAACTATTATGGGTACGGACTATTCTTATGAGCTAAGGAGTCAGGCACCAGTTCACACGCAAACTTTGTTTTCGACGATTTTCTATCAAGCGAGCCTTTGTCAGACGCACGTTAAATTTAACACATTGCGACGTTTTGTTGTTCCGTTGTTTCTCCCCCAGTCCTTGAGAACTCAACTCAACCATCACAGTCGTGTTAGGAGACATGTAACAACAATAATGGGAAACTGAATGGGAAGCAACTTTATAGGTAGTATTTTTATTGGGCTTTTCTCTTGGAAAAAAGGAATGACATATTGATAAAATTAGGATGCAAAATAAACTCTGTTTAAATAGCTTTCATCTGTAACCAAAACCAGTCGGTAAGAACGAACGCTTCAAATACTTTGCAGTCGGTGGGATTTTCAGTGTCAGTGCACCTGAAACCCCGCTTAATACATCTGAATATAAATAGAAAATCCACAAGTACTGTGAAATACCTGTCAAACCCAATTAGTGCTATCACTGCACCGGTATTTCTGTAGAAACATTCAACTCAATGGGATTGATTAACTAGGAATAATACGCCAAGTAAAAGTCAAACTATTCTCTTCCGTCAGAAACCATTTAAGAATTAAATATTATTGAAAAATTATTGTAACTTGCACCTTTTATTTTCACTGTATAATGTATAATATACGTCACAGTAATCAATTGAAAATATCAGCTAACTAGTCAGTATTGCGTACAGTATAAAATACAATAAAATTAATGTAATCATTAAGCAGAACTACATTTCAATTCATTAGGTCTGGTTATGCTATAATCGTCATTCAAAGATTTTTGACTAATCACACATTTTATAAAACTGAAGTAGAAATATTTATTTTGAAGCTTGAACAATGAGTATCTTGGGAAGTGCAAAAATGGGCAGGACAGACTTGTCTTTATAACACTAGATGTCAGTGTTGTATTACACGGAAAGCGCTTTCACGATCCATTGCCATTCCTTAGTGACTACGATTCGAACATACATGCGGTTTGCGAAATGGTTCAGTAATTATCATAGAAATACATTAATCAAATACTTGATTGCAGATTTTCACAACTGCAAAGATACATTTTCTGGAACCACCAATGTTTTTCTTACCAAAACCCTAAACATAAAAAATTAAAAGCTATAATGACCAAAACACATTACCTGGCAAAACGCAAGAATTGACTCAAAAACATGGGAACTTTGGTCACAATTAAAACTTTGCTCACAAAGCACATACAGAGTCATCAAGTATATAGACCCTACTTCTATCAACTTCACACTAGTGAATTGAAAAATGTGTATGTAAGCCATAAATGTAGAAGAAAATTCATTCAATACTGTAGATGTGAGTTTTTTTTTCCTTTTTTTGGAATAGAGCACTGTACTGTCCAAGAATAACATGAATAGAATCAAATATGAAATACTTTATAGTGGTGAAGGTTACAGAAAGAAAATAGTCATCATAGCAAATAAAAAATACAGCAGATTTTTTTCTGTGTCCTGTTGTTGGGCTATAGATCAAGACAGAGTTTCATCAGCATCACGTGCAATGACCCCCCCGGCAGAAAACTATGGGAAATATTTCCTGCAGTGGGAAGGAGTCTACAACTTTGTCACCTCAAGCAGTGTGCAGCTCTGAGTGTTAATCCGGAAGGTCATCAGTTCAAATCCCATGTATGGTGGAGTGTTGTCACCGCTGGGCCCCTTGAGCAGGTGTACGGTCAGAACCTGATCTCTTAAATGCATGTCACTTTGGAGATAAAGCAAGGAGAAAGAATTTCCCATTCATATTGATGTCTGTCATATGTTTTCCACAGACCACAGCTATGCCTGGAAAAAATTGTTCCACGGGATTGAGAAATGGGGAATAAGACTGAAGGAAGACATTTGCGAATCCTGTGTTCTTTTTGAATCATACACAGACTTTGCGATAAAAAAGTGACATCATCCCGAACTATAACGTAAGTATGCGCTGTCTGGTCGAGCTGCTGATGTTCTTGTCCCTTCGCGGCATCTCGACGCCCAGAGGAACGCGCGTAGATGTGCTGCGTTAACGCTCCAGCAGAAGCCTGCTGGTGGGGGACTTTACGGTGGCCGACGGCTATCCAGAGCGTGATATTGCTCCCAGAGACGTTTGATATTCATGCTCCAGTCTCCCCTGTGATATGGTTCTTTGTCCGCATTGACGGTCTCCACTCCTCCTCCTCACATCTCCCTCCGCCTCTTCCTGCATTCCTTAACCAGGTGCTGATCTCCATCACAGCAGAGAGCATATACATGAATGCATATATCCAAACAGCATTGCTAAGTTCTCATTGGTTGCTTGCACTTTTACAACAATGTATTAACTACTAAGCTGGTTGGTGCTTATACGACAGCCGTGTTCTCATTGTGTTGTTTTAAGTGGCACTGCTGTCTGAATGACAGCCTGAGGATAATGGAATTTTAGGATGACACGTGTGCTTAGGCCTACGCAGAAAATATTTAGATCTGCAAACCTATGTGTATCAGCTGATGCTGTCTAAGGTCACCATTTAGGGAACTGAAGAGGAGGTTTGGGGAAGCTGGCTTCAAAATATGGGGTTTTGTTTGTAGATTGGACAAAAAAACCCAAAAGAAAAATAAATTAATTCGGCTGAGGAGTATTCTACTTTCACATTAAAAGATAAATACTCCGGCCTACTGAGAAACAAACAAAATACATTTAACTGAAATCCTAATTATTCAAATCTACGCATAATTAGGGAGCAAAATAGAGGGGAAAAAAGCAGAAAAAGACAGGAATACTGGAGGAAAAGTTCAGCTGTTTATTTGGTCAACTTCTCACATTTCTTATGATTCAGAGGCTTTGTACAAAGGCCCGCAAACGTGACAAAAATAAAAGCTATTCATACTTAAGTATAAAACATACTTAAAAACAATCAGTCCATTTCCAAGATTATGGAAATATGTGTGAAGAAATGCGGGGCCCATCCAGCGGCTTCATGTCTCAGCGTTCAGGCGCACAGGTGGCACTCGACCCACCACGCCAATCTGCGGCATCTCACACCTGACCCAGCAGTGCACAGTAACCTTAACACGCCTCGGCACTCAGTTTCATTAAAGTCCTTATTGAACGGAATGATAACATCATCCGGCTCCTGTGGACAGAAGACAGCTGCTAGGCTGGAAAGCGGCCCAATCGCTAAATGATTTGCCTCTGCAAAAGGCGAGTGATGTTATTTTCTATTCGAACAATGACAGTAATCAAAGTGAGTGCGGGCAAGAACAGATGAATCACAGATCCTGAGCCCCACCACTGCCAGCCTCTGTTTCGGGCTCTGAAACAATCCCAGAATCCTATCTGGCCCAAGCCACATGCCCGATCTAACGTGGAGGAAATCCCCTGTGAGGTCCACCGCGGCCTCGGAATCCCCCGCGGTCGCCACGGAAATTCGGACGGTTGCGCTCACGGCCCCGGTCCCCGCGGCCCGCCGAAGGCCCTCCCCTGCCGCCTCTCGGGGCTCCTCCACCCCGATCCGACTTAGACTTGGGGGGAGGCGACTTGGGCCGGAGCCTCTCGATCTCCTCTGTGCAGCCCGTCAGGTGGGAGTTGGGCGTGTTGAAATGAGCCGCGTACGCCTCAGCGTTGAAGTTGCTGTTGGTCAGCGTTGGGCCAACTGTCAGCCAGCCTGAAAAACGACACCAAGATCTCTTTACCATCATTATCGTCAACGTCGGAGTTCCCCCAAACCTCGGAAACACTTAATGCACTATAAAGCACCCTTTAGTGCACTATAAAGCACCCTTTAGTGCACTATAAAGCACACTTCATGCTCGGGAAGGAACATAAACACCAGGAGCTCTCAAACTTTTCATGACCGCAAAGAGCTTTGCTAGTCGTACAAAAGACTCACAGATCGGTACAGCGGGGGGGCATACCCGCAGTATCATTTGGGAACGCTTAATCTACACGTGAACGCATCTTATTGCCATCGCTTTAACGGCATGGTATGCAGGATGTCTGCATTGATTTTTACGACGACGTCATAAAGACCACTCGGTGGCCTATTAGCAGCCGCAGCTGTGTTACATTAGCGCAAACGTATGTAACAAACCCCACCCTAATCAAGATGGACCAAATCAAGACCTTTCCTTAGGAGTCGTGACGACATGGAGAACATGAAGGTGACTTTAGCAATAACGGGAATGTCTTATATGTAATAATTAGGCAAGCAAATTATGATAAGGGGATACAACTATGTCGATTTTGACAGAAAATGACTCAGTGGGTCGTGACGTGGTGTCTATAATCAAAAGGTTGCTGGTTCAAAGCCCAGGGTCAGCAGAGTGATTTCAACATCAGGCCCCTGAGTGAGGCCCTTAGCCCCCAACTGCTCCAAGGAGAGTGTGGCCCCACCTTCTCAACTGCACGTCGCTTTGGACAAAAGCGTCTGCTCTACAAATTAAATGAAAATGTTTTACAGATGTTACTATTCCCAACTATTGCCAACCGTTAGCTTAAAAGCTGAAAACAAATGTTACAAATTTCTTTATTTAGCTTATCGGATGTTTTCAAATGAATCAACATTTCTATCGCTTAAATAAACATTCCTTTGTACGTAGCTTTTGAGATCATTATAAGAAGAAAAAAAAAAACTCAGGATAGGGTAAAGGCAAGGACAGAAACGGATAAGTGAAAAAAGACTGCGGTGAGAAGAGGGAAGCGTTTATGTCTGTTTAAATGACATCTCAATACAATCGAGAGCCATGCCTGTCCTGCAGATGTTGCCGTTGCACGTCTTGAATAATGAGGCAGGACACAATAAAAAAAGGTCCTTGGAGGACAGAACCCCCAGAGGTTGCACAGCACGCGGTTCAGAAATTCACCGTAATTAAGTAGGGAAACGCAGACGGAATGTTTGAGCGATGGTGTCCAAGACGACGTACTAAGCTGGTGCCTGATGCGTTTCCCCAGAAAGCGCTGACCTAGAGCGAGCTCGCGGGACACAGGGGAGGAGAAGCACTCGCCCGGGAGGCAGAGAAAGCCCCCCAGGACCTATTTGCGCTCACCTGGCCGAATCGTGCTGTCCCTTCCGAACAGGTGAAGCCGCCTCCGTCCGAGGCAGAAGTGCTCGATGATGTGGAAGATCTCCACCGGCTTCTCGATGTTGCCGATCTCGGGCTCGTCCGTTATGATCAGGTCGATGTCCACGTTGGCGTGGATGAAGTCGCCGTCCGTGCTCCTCCGCACGGTCCCTTTGATTCCCATCAGGCAATGCTCCTGGGGTGGTGAGGTAGAGAAAGGTTAAGTGGGCATCTAGATTGCCATTAGGTAACTATCAGAAACATCGACCATCTGCTTTCTACGTCTATGCCTATTCAGAAAAGTTAATAAAGCGAAAGTAACTGTTTTTACCCACATGGTAGCACACACACCCCTCCCCGACCGAGCCGAGCTCTGCACGTCGATGCATCTCTCTTAAGGATATTATGTCGCTTTTTAAATGTACAAAACACAGGGAAACGCTCTTGGCTCGATACTTAGTAAAACGCACAATAGATGCATTTTCGTCTCACCCTTTTCCCCTAGAAAGAAATTAGTTGGGTAATTTGAGCCCAATCAATAGCGATGTGGCCGCACAAAAGGGGAAGCCAGTGAATGGCTATTCAGGCCCATCGCTAGCGGGTCCCAGTGCAGGACAAACACTTCCAAGACACCCCCTCTCATTTGCATGTCAATGACCATGCAGTTGCGGTAGGGGGCAGTCAGGGAGGGGGGGGGGGCAATGCATACTGTTTCTACATAAAAGGAAGGAGGGGCAGGCAGAAATGATTATGAATTAATCAGGCCTTTCAATGGGATAAAGCCCCCCAGGCACTGATCCACTTCCTCTGCCTACCTTTGTTCTTTGGAAGACGGCTTTGGGGTCCAGCGTCTTCGTCTTCCCCGGGTTATTCTTGTTGGTCTTGATCCAGCAAATGTCTTCACATCTGCGGAAGCCCCATTTTCGCAGGCACTGGTGAAGGGGGGGGGGAGAATTTTATTTATCACATACATGAACGCGGCGGTATGCATGAATAGACACATGAAGAGAGAACATGGCAGCGTCGCCCTACTCTGGCCGTCCCGCATCCAGAACAGCGCCTCTACTCTGGCCGTCCCGCATCCAGAACAGCGCCTCTACTCTGGCCGTCCCTCATCCAGAA
>JAODKF010000055.1:795695-805766 GCA_026779585.1 Mormyrus proboscirostris | reverse complement strand
TGGGAGGGATGTGAGTACTGGCGTGATGTGGTCACGCTTCTCAGTGCCTGAAAAAACCCATTCGCTATGGGAGGGATGTGAGTACTGGCGTGATGTGGTCACGCTTCTCAGTGCCTGAAAAAACCCACTACCCATGGGAGGGATGTGAGTACTGGCGTGATGTGGTCACGCTTCTCAGTGCCTGAAAAAACCCATTCGCTATGGGAGGGATCTGAGTACTGGCGTGATGTGGTCATGCTTCGTCGTTCCTGAAAAGACACATTTGCCATGTCTGAGCCCCGCAAACTCACCTTAAGGAATGTACTGGAATCTTTGTAAACTTCTTCATATGGTGCACTCTCATCCGTCTGCTGCTGTTCCACTTCATCCTGTAAAATACATAGACAAATAAATAACAAAATGATGATTGTGCATAATTCAAAATTTCCAGCTATTTTAATGTACAGTCTTGGTGGAAAAGCATCCTGACAACTGTACCTTCTGTTCCTCTAAGTCTTCCTCTGTGTCCTCTCCTTCTGCTTGACATTTTCGCTTGCCACTCACAGCAGATGCATCAAATGAAGCCCTTGGATGGAACGGTTCATTTTCACAGGTTAGCTGATTTTGCATTTACAATTCCCTTTGAGGAAAACTGATTATTAGAACATATAACTAAATAATACAAGGAGTTTCGCTGTAGCGTCCCATGAAACTTCCTGCCACAGCAAAGCCTGTCTTCGGAAATTCAGACATAGTATTATTCTTAATGATTCATAGGGGATAGACAAATAACATAAATGTGAATGCAATTACAAAGAACAGAGAATACATGAAAATGATGCAAAATATCAGTGTGTCCCCCCTTACCGAACAATAGTTGTAAGACTAATAAAAACAATAAATAATAATACAAACCTGCAGGTCTCCCTGGTTTCCTCGATTTCTTTTTGTTCATCTTTGCTATTAAGTACAGCGCCGATACTGTCCGGATTCTCAGCTCCCAACTGCCGAGAACAAGAAACCCTGTGATTAGACCTTCATACATGTGTTTTAAAGGATAAATATTGTCGGCTAATCCAACGCCAGTTCTCAAAACAATGAAATACACCCATCTCCATATGCTGCGAAACATTAAAGTCTCAGCAAACTGTATTTTCGTCGGCTACAAACATAGCTAGCTGGGCAGGCAGTAACACAAACCTACAGGTTCCCACGGGATAATTTAAGGCTGTGTACTCACTACGAGTTAACAGTAATGGGAGCTGCGTTTGCTGTTTCGCTGGCCATAGTGACTAAACGTGCTAATGCTACTGACATCTAACCCAGAGAGCTCACACATACTAAATAATATAATTCATAAAATTCAATAAGCACGTTGCATTACCTGCTGTGCCAGAAGTTGCCGTCTCAATTTCTGCCTCTCTCTAATCTCCAGAAGACGGCTATTCATTTTAATTCAAGATAAATTGGGACTATGTGTATTTTTTTCCCTCTTTTTTTCTTGTAACACACATATGGCGCCCGAGAATTGCGTCATTTCCGGTTACTCGCTTTATGAAAACTATTAATCAGCGAATTGATGAGAACAGTTAAATACAAACTGTATAATAATAATAATATGTTCCCCCAGTCTTTATATATTTTACACCGTATTGTAACTGTAACTATAAAATAAATAAATAAATCAATATTACCGCTACTATGGCGCTGTCCGTAATATCGTCCACTTTCGGTAATATTTCTTTTTGCAACTAACATAACGTTAACTGAAGCACGGATTGATAATCTTCTCATTCAAACCACGGGACGTTTATTATCATTTACTGTGGTGGGTGAGCTGCTACTTACCGAAAAATAATATATTTAATCAAATAGTAAATGACACTTATTTACCATTTTATTGAAAATAATTTTGTTTGCTATTAAATATGGTACGACATCCACACTGCAATCTATAGATTTCATTAGAACCGAAACTCCAATTAAATGCGTTGTAATTAGTATTAAGTAAGTAAGTAAATCGTATTTATTCGTTCCACTGACAGTTTTTCGGCTTTCAGATTCGGACTAAAGTGAGAAAGTTTAGTTTTCAAATTGACTGTGGGGGCGCTGTACAGTAATTTTGAGCACCCGAAGGTACAGTAAAACATTATTATGAAATCGCGCAGTGCGCATCGGAGGTAGCTGGGAACGCGCATATATAAGTTTTTGTTATTTTCATAGAATGGACTTATTTGAAATCTAACTTTATCTCAAAGAAGGAAACGTCACACCGTTAACGGAGGAGGTATATTTTTTGCTGTGATTCGCTGGCAAAAGAACATTATCAAAGAAAGAGTGGAATCACAGTACGATTCAGGCATCCTCGACAATTTGTTTTATTATTCACTTTCTATGTTTTATGTTTTGTTTTTATATTTTATTTTCAGCACTACTTTATTTTTATTTTAAAGTTACAGATAAGTTTTAGTCTCAGAATAAATGCTGGTCCTTATATTATTCTTAACATGGACACGGACTCACTGAAATTCAAGTAGAACTTGTCTGATAAAAGCTGCCTATTAGCCTGCTGCAGTTAGGCTGTCATTTGCGTTGAACTGCACTATATAATAATTTTTTGAAGGCATAGCTTATTTGGTTGCAATAATTTTAGACGATCTTAAAGAAAACGAATGGGAAAAGCTTTCTAAGCAGCTTGTCCCATTGGGACTTGATTAAGATGCATGAGGCGTATAGTTTCAGCCAGTCCTGAACAGGGATTTATTGACCTGCTTCTGTGTGCCTCATTGGATTTGGGTTCCTGTCGAGTTTGGTAAATGTTACCTGATGTAGTGGCAAGATTATGAGATCAGAAGATTTTAAAACCTAAACGATTTTGCTGAGGGGTGATGGACACAGGTTGAATAGCACAATGAGCGCAAGTTTCCTTGTCGCGGTTATTGTGCTGGTCTTCAATGGCAATCGCTGTTACTGCAGCGATCCTTCCTCATTCGTTCTCCCTTTTACGGACTGCATCCAGAGCAAGGGCAAGGCGGGTTACTACCAGGGATCGATAGATGTCACCGAGTCTGGGGGAAAGTGCATGAACTGGAGCGAAGTCGGGGGCATCAAGGACAGGTACCCGGGAAAAGGACTGGGAGACCACAATTTCTGCAGAAATCCCGATGGAAGGATCAGACCGTGGTGTTTTGTCAAGAACAGCAGAGGGAGAATAGACTGGGGCTACTGTGACTGCAAACAAGGTAAACACCAACGTGTTACTGTAGCATCGTGTACTTTCATTTTCTGTGGCATTTAAAAATATTGGACAATATATTACACAATTAAACTTAAAAACATTTAAACGTCACTGAAATATATGTGGTCATTGAATGAGTTCTCATTTTGCGTATTAAAACACACCTGTTAGCTTGGTGCACACCTTTCCTCTTCCTTTAAAAGAGCAACAAGCCTAGACACGTTCAAATGATCCTCACTGGTATGCAAGTATGTTTTATTGGCTGAGGGCCCTGTCACATTTGGATGAGAAACAATGCGCATTTCCTGTTTTAATGGACACAAGGGTATAAAACAATCATGTTTCCGTGCTACTGTGACTTATTCTTACACCCATCATTAGAATTTAATTTACAGTTTATGGATCCATTTAAGGATAAATAATCAAAATATTCAGTCTTTTGATGTTTTGTTATATATGGTATGTGTTGGTCTACGACTGTTTGAAATCACTTTATTTGTGTGCTTTATTTATGTAAACAGATGGATATTGTAAGTAATTTAATAGTATGTCAATCATGGGTACTGCCACCATATTCAGTCCTGAACAGGGATTTATTGACCTGCTTCTGTGTGCCTCATTGGATTTGGGTTCCTGTCGAGTTTGGTAAATGTTACCTGATGTAGTGGCAAGATTATGAGATCAGAAGATTTTAAAACCTAAACGATTTTGCTGAGGGGTGATGGACACAGGTTGAATAGCACAATGAGCGCAAGTTTCCTTGTCGCGGTTATTGTGCTGGTCTTCAATGGCAATCGCTGTTACTGCAGCGATCCTTCCTCATTCGTTCTCCCTTTTACGGACTGCATCCAGAGCAAGGGCAAGGCGGGTTACTACCAGGGATCGATAGATGTCACCGAGTCTGGGGGAAAGTGC
This sequence comes from Mormyrus proboscirostris, assembly GCA_026779585.1. Taxonomy (NCBI): domain Eukaryota; kingdom Metazoa; phylum Chordata; class Actinopteri; order Osteoglossiformes; family Mormyridae; genus Mormyrus; species Mormyrus proboscirostris. The sequence goes on along the minus strand of JAODKF010000055.1, from coordinate 801,634 downwards.
ATGAACTGGAGCGAAGTCGGGGGCATCAAGGACAGGTACCCGGGAAAAGGACTGGGAGACCACAATTTCTGCAGAAATCCCGATGGAAGGATCAGACCGTGGTGTTTTGTCAAGAACAGCAGAGGGAGAATAGACTGGGGCTACTGTGACTGCAAACAAGGTAAACACCAACGTGTTACTGTAGCATCGTGTACTTTCATTTTCTGTGGCATTTAAAAATATTGGACAATATATTACACAATTAAACTTAAAAACATTTAAACGTCACTGAAATATATGTGGTCATTGAATGAGTTCTCATTTTGCGTATTAAAACACACCTGTTAGCTTGGTGCACACCTTTCCTCTTCCTTTAAAAGAGCAACAAGCCTAGACACGTTCAAATGATCCTCACTGGTATGCAAGTATGTTTTATTGGCTGAGGGCCCTGTCACATTTGGATGAGAAACAATGCGCATTTCCTGTTTTAATGGACACAAGGGTATAAAACAATCATGTTTCCGTGCTACTGTGACTTATTCTTACACCCATCATTAGAATTTAATTTACAGTTTATGGATCCATTTAAGGATAAATAATCAAAATATTCAGTCTTTTGATGTTTTGTTATATATGGTATGTGTTGGTCTACGACTGTTTGAAATCACTTTATTTGTGTGCTTTATTTATGTAAACAGATGGATATTGTAAGTAATTTAATAGTATGTCAATCATGGGTACTGCCACCATATTTATTTTGTGATTTTAGTCTTTGACCTTTTGATAATCCAGCCAAATTTTTTAAGCTGCCCGCTGGACCCACAGAAATTATCTTTGGGAAATTGTGGTAATGCCGGATTGTGTGTTAGTGGTGCAGCGCACCCTGTAGGCTTGTATCTCTTGTCACATGACTGAAAAGTAATTGTAATTGTAATTGTAAAAGTAATTGTATTGGTTGTACAGATGCATGCATGGTTCATGGGTGCTTTCACATACTGCAATGCATAATTTGTTTTGAACTGGGGCAGGACGGACCACGAGAGCCTGTTCCAGCAAGACACGCTTTAAATAGTCTGTTAACGTATAGGATGGAATTCGGGCTTCAGGTGCCAGCTTCCAGGAGGCCTCGTCGCACACCAACGCGGCACATCTATTACGGCACGTCTATTACGGCACATCTATTAGAAGTCTCCCTAATTTACGAGCCGCCGATGAATCTGAGCGCCATTAGACCCGGCATGCCAGTCATCCTGGACTTTGCTGGATCTCTCCCGGACAGCCTCTCCTACTAGGAGGAAAACCAGCTGAGCTCTTAAGACCCATGCTGAATTGATATTACATCAGCAGGAAGTATTAGCCCTTGTGGTGTCTTTTCATTAAGGGGCCGATTCGGGTTTCGAAATAGCATCAAGCAGCAGGCTGTGTTCTGCAGGGCAAACGCAAATTAGCAGATGAAATGAATAATTAGCAGTAAGCAGGGATCTGTGAATATTTGTAGTGCAAATTTTGTTGGCAACCTTAATACTGTGCTCTATATATAATCTGTTACTATTATTACTTCTAATTATATCGCTAAAAGCTTTAATTATCTCTTCATTAGGCATATATATTGGAGAATGCTTAGGGTAGGTTTCCATCAGACATAATCAAAAAATCAGTCCCACAGCTACAATGTAAAACAGGGGAAATTTGGGTATTTGATGAATCTTAATGAACTAAAAGGCTTAATTAGTGCTGTTGGTTATTAATAACTCCGGAGACCATCTCATAATGTTATGTGGATGCAAACCCTCAGTGTTCTAACATACATGACATGACAAAGAAGCTTACAATAAAAACGTGACTGAAAATGCATGTAGATACGTATCTATTGCTCAAGAGGTTTAATGATAAATAGCATGTCACAATGCATGTCATAAATAGATGATGTCATAATGACTGGGTTAATGAATAATTGTGGATTCAGACGCTGTCAATGTGTCAAAGAAATGTGAGCTTTACAGTAATTTATTTTAAATGTGTGTTTATTACTAGTAATATTTTATATTTTTGTATGAGAGCAAAATACGGTTATTTGTAGATTACTTTTTCATTTTTATTGTGTAGAGCTTCTTTGTTTTATAACCTGGATGTTTTACATATACTTGAAACTTGCTATAAAGAAACAAATACATTTTATTGCAGAGGTGGGTAGTTCAGGTTCAGAAAGTTAAAATCCAGTCCAAGATTTTGTTTCAACCAACCAGTTGAGTTCTCTGTGTCTGTGACTATTTATACATAACTGGTTGGTTGAAACAAAACCTTGGTCTGGATTTTTACTCTCTAGACCCGGACTACCCACCTCTGTATACCGCTATATATGTATCTGTCTCTGTTTAAAGGCTGGAGCCGTGGAAGCAACATCTATTTCACCTTCATAGAGCAACCAGTACGGTCCCAGAGCGCACACACCCCTGTAACCATCGGTTTACTCCCTTTCCGTCAGGCAGATCATGCAGGTCTATCCAGGCCTGTACCTCAAGAGAAATGAGGAGTTTATACCTGTTCTCCTGCTGAACAAGCAATAATCAGTCTTGCTTGCTCTACTGTCACATATCAGACTGCCGTATCATGTTTGTGTTACTGTCACATTGTCACACTTGTTCTTACAGCCAATTTACCTCAGTATTACCTCATGGTCATACGTCTTTGCATTTTACTCATATAGCATTTAATCAATGTAATTTTTGCATATAATTCACATTTTAGCTGATGTTTTCTTTAGTTTTCCTTTTTTTCCCGTTGCATTGGCATGACAGATTTCGCCGCGCACTGTACGTTGGTGATAAAGGTATTCCGTTCTTTTCCGCCTGTTTACGCAGCATTCTTGCCGCCAGCAGGGATGCCTTTACCCCCGATTACAGCATTAACGCGTCTTTCCGCCTCCATCCAGGGTCTGTGCGTCTACAAGGCGGCCGCAGCAAGCTGGAAGGCACGGTGGAGGTGTACCTAAACGGCGTGTGGGGCGCGATCTGCAGCGACAGCTGGGGGGATGAGGATGCGGTCGTGGTCTGTCGCCAGCTGGGCCACGGGTAGGGGGATTAAGCAGCGCCATACGCCTCGCTAATCTGGATTAGCGCAGTGGATACAGGCTCCGCTCCGCCGGCTCACCATTATACTGGCGCGATGGGACAGTCGTGTCTCACTGCAAAATCATACAGACCATCTAAGCCTCTTAGCGGTTTTATGATAAGCTATGTTAGAACACATTGTTTCTGCATTACCTGCCTTCTCGGCCAGAACCAAGTATTCAGGGTCACTTAGCGCTCAGTTATGGACCATTAGGACAGACAGAGATACAGTATACCAGTCAAAGGTTTTTGCGTGCACTCAGATTTTCTACATTTGCATGTTACTCACTTAACATCCACTAAAAATACCCTCAATATTCTTTGCTAGTAAATAAACTTACGACATGTTCACCATTTCAATACTTTTATTAGCAAGAAAATATCACATCTTTGATTTGTCAAAGGAACATCCACCAGCAGTTGTAACAGTAGAGAAAATTTGAGGCATTCTTTCTACAAGGGACATTAAATACTGCTCTCCTTCATGGGCTGTTTCATGGACAGTTAACTGGTGCGTTTAACGTCTGCCATCACCGCACAACCACTTAATAGGATATCAGACATGCAGTTACATACTCTTTCCATGTTATAAAGTAAACTTGTTTTATTTGACTTGTACTTTCATTTATTTTGCACTCAACTTTCCTGTGCTTAAAAAGAATAGAAAAAATCTGCAGTTCATAAAATAATTGGACAAGTGGTAAAAACCTGTGGTGTGCAAAGCCTTTTGACTGGTGGTGCGTAGGAGGTTTACCATGGATTTGAAAGGTACATCGCTTTAAGGAGAGCTTAAACCTGCATACCTGCATGACCTCGCGTGTTAAATGAAGTTCCTTAGCTTTTATGTTTATTCATATTATATTACAAAAGGGTAGTAAAGGAAATGACCAATAGGAAATTAGAAATTTTTTTATCCTATTAATTTATCCTGTAAAGAGTAAAGAGGCGGGTGCCAGAGTACAGAGAAAGTAGGAAAAATATGCAAACGCTCCCCCACAGAGAACTGGATTCAAACCTCCAGTCATGGCAGGGACACCAAGCCCCCTCATACTGCCCCCTAGTGGAGACTGTCTGTAACATTCGCGGATGACGGACGAACCAGTCGACTTTGATTAAGTATATTTAAAATGCCTTTCATCCAGTGTTTTCTGTTTAATATCAGTTTTGTGTGCATTATGACTCTGTTTTAAATCTGATATTAAGGGCTGCAGGACGGGCCAGCTTCTAAAAGCAAAGGAAGAATAATATATCCAGCACATGTTAGCCATTAGTCTGTTACCCATGAGTGGAAGTTCTGCTGGTCTCCGCCCCAGATTCCAATACGGCTCATGCCCAAAGATATTTGCCCTTCAAGCACCTGTGGTCTTCTTGATGCAACACAGATGAGGTCAGCGGAGTGGGGCGATAATATTTTATGTCCCTAGGTGTTGATATGGGGGCAGGAGCGGGAACAGATACCTCGGTCTTGTCTGCTGAAAGGCAGTGAGATTTTCTGCGGGGCCTCTCTTCTAAACATACGACTGGCATGACATTTAGCTGCTGTTCACATTCAGCTTCTTCATGGGGCATTTGTGGAGAGAGTCACTGCTGCCATACGGGCGCTAACCTCTCTTGACACAAAGCCCTCTGGGCTGAGGAAAACTCAGATTAGCAAAGTAGACAAATACGATTTTTGATGAGTGTAGATTATGAGTTTGATTGAAGGATATGGTTATTTTCTTTAACTGCGTGGACAATTCCTTAAAAATGTGCAAATCTCAGACTTTAATTGTCTAGTATAAATTTCCAGGTTTCCGTAATAGTACAGAACTCAGAGCTTCACATCTTTACTGTTTGTTTTCCTACATCAGATTCAAGGGTCGGGCACGGCAAGGCCCCCTTTCCCGGCTGAACCTCGCCTTGGTTCACTGGCGTTCGGTGCACTGCAGGGGGCATGAGGACGACCTGCTGCAGTGTCCTACCACCAGCTGGAATGGGGGGGAATGCACCAAGAAGCAAGCTGCCGCTGTGACCTGCTCCCCACCGGAAGGTCAGGCCTGGGCCCTCACCTTCACCATTACAGTCACTCTTACCTGCTTAGATGACAGCTGAATCAAAAGTGTCACTTCCTGTCACATGACTCTCTCACTGTAATCTCTTTATCCAGATCTTTACAGGACATTTTTCTTTTATATTTCTTATTTTCACTTTACTTTAAAGCCTGCTGCTTATCCCAAGATACACTGGGCGCATACACATGTGTACGGTTCCTTTTACCTTGAAACCACATTATACCACTTGCGCATTTTCAATAAATATTTCTTCTGTAATGAACTAGCAGGTGAGTTTGTTCTGCCACAGAGGTGCCCTTGATTTGATTAGCAGCGCCCCAGGACTTCGTGCTCCATCGTCAGCGTGAACAGTGATTGGCCGCCCATTCTCTCTTGCCCCAGCGGCCGCGTTTGTGCCCGTGCGCCTATCCGGCGGCGGCTCCGGGTACGAGGGCCGGGTGGAGGTATACCACGCCGGCCAGTGGGGCACCGTGTGCGACGACCAGTGGGATGACGCTGATGCAGAGGTGGTGTGCAGGCAGCTGGGCCTTGGGTGAGCAGCCCCCCTCCCCCAGCACTCACTTTATGCTTTGCGATTTTAGCTGCCTAAGTGGGAGAGCGGCCGACTGACGAGGCGAGAGAAAAACAGGGAATGATGGAAAATGACAAGGCTGACACATTTTCACAAACGTGCAGCACATGCGCAGGAATGCGAGCTATGCGCGTCGGGAAAATGACAAGGGTGACACATTTTCACAAACGTGCAGCACATGCGCAGGAATGCGAGCTATGCGCGTCGGGAAAATGACAAGGGTGACAC
>JAODKF010000055.1:770048-795595 GCA_026779585.1 Mormyrus proboscirostris | reverse complement strand
GCGAGCCATGCGCGTGGGGAAAATGACAAGGCTGACACATTTTCACAAACGTGCAGCACATGCGCAGGAATGCGAGCCATGCGCGTCGGGAAAATGACAAGGGTGACACATTTTCACAAACGTGCAGCACATGCGCTGGAATGCGAGCCATGCGCGTGGGGAAAATGACAAGGCTGACACATTTTCACAAACGTGCAGCACATGCGCAGGAATGCGAGCTATGCGCTTTGGGAAGAAAAAAAAATCCCATAAAGGAAAACATGGACATTAAAAGTCAAACTGTGAATCGCCGCCATTGTTCCCTCTGAAATGCTGCACTGCCTTTTTCAGCACAATACAGAGGATCGGCTTGAATTATTCTACAGAATCACTGCATATTTACAGGATAGCGATCCAGAACCCACTCCCTCTGGACTGAGATCTGCTCCGTGGTTCATTCACTTCATCTACATTTTATAGTGTTTGTATTTTGAAATGTGACCTATGTATGTGACTTTGCAGCCACTATAAGTCCAGCTATATAATATACCTCAAAACAACAGATCATTCTTTACGTAAGTTCTGTAGAAGATGATGAATACCCAGAAATGTCTGCAGTTAATGCATGGTTTAGTACCAAAAAGTAATTTTTAAAACATTCACAGATCCGCTTTAAAAAGCCTCCAATATAGCAATTACAGTGTTTGAGTTTGTTCTCATAAGCTGTACTTGCCTTTGAGTGCTCCACATCGTCATTGTGAAATGGAACCAGCCATTCTTTCCCTGCAGTGGGACTGCGCAGGCCTGGGGCCAGGCCTACTACGGGGAAGGTTCCGGAAAGGTGCTGCTGGATGAGGTGCAGTGCTCTGGCAACGAGCTGTCCATCGAGCAATGCCCCAAGCGCCCGTGGGGGGAGCACAACTGTGAGCACCGGGAAGATGCGGGGGTGTCCTGTGTGCCAACAGCAGGTAGAGACGAAGGAACGTCCTTCCAGAATGTTATGCTGTTAATCTGTTGCTCATCCAGCCTTAACCCAGAATAAATCACTGCTTTTTACAGGACCATAAAAATGTTCCTCCTCTGAACAGGAAACATGGTTCATTTTTCTGCTGCTGTTTGTTGTGTATGTATTATCACTCGCCATCTTACCTTTCCTGTAGGATGATCGGGCTCTTTAACTGTCACGCATTGATGCTTTTCTTAATATTTCACAACAGGAGAGACCCATGATATTTTTTTTCCAGCAGGAACAATGTGCGTTGAGTGCCAAGGAGAGCACTGGAGCTTCTGCCGAATTGAGAAACAGATATGCTCTGGGACTGAAAAAGTAGTGACGTTTCAAAATGTGGCCAAATGTGACGTTAGCGCGCGACCTCGGGGCTCGCGAGTCCGTGACGAGCCCCCCGCTGTCCTGGGGTGCCGTACAAAGCAAACACACTCTTTCCACATTCCATACAGCTGAGGTTGTCTCCTGTGTATTACAAAATATCAGCAGCCTGCCCTGTAAAAGCCAAATCTACCTTGGAAACGCGTAAATTATCCATCTAGGTCTCTTTTTTTTCTCCCAGACGGCTCCTTGAGGCTGGTGAATGGGTCGGCGCCGCACCGAGGGCGTCTGGAGGTACACTACAGAGGCCAGTGGGGCACAGTGTGTGATGACGGCTGGACAGACTCAAACACGCAGGTGGCCTGCAGGCAGCTAGGATTCAGGTGAGGTATCCACCCTTGCTGTCATCCCCCGACAAGGAAGCTAGCTGTGCATGGCATTTACACCATTGTTTACAAATTGCTGCGCAAAGTTAGCCGCATGCACATTAGCCTCTCAGTTAGCAGTGCGTCCTTCATGCTTCTCAGTTGGCAGTGCGTCCTTCATGCTTCACAGTTGGCAGTGCGTCCTTCATGCTTCTCAGTTAGCAGTGCGTCCTTCATGCTTCTCAGTTGGCAGTGCGTCCTTCATGCTTCTCAGTTAGCAGTGCGTCCTTTATGCTTCTCAGTTAGCAGTGCGTCCTTTATGCTTCTCAGTTAGCAGTGCGTCCTTTACACTGCAGCGGATTCACAGACAGCATAGCAACGACAGGTAAGAAGCTTGTTCCCAAGAAAGGTGTAGCAACATGTAACATGGAATTGGTTCGGTTTTGCACTGTCGGACACAGAGCAAACAAACCCTCATTCCAAAGTCAGTTTAAAACTGCTGCAACCAAAGGAAGCAGCACGACAAATTTATTCCAGCACCTAAAGCAGAGGCACGCAGCGGAGTGGGAGAAGTGCAGCTCCCAGGGAAATGAAAGTAGCCGCAGCACCAGCACAATATCTAAAGTTAAGCAAGCAACCATGACACGTTTTCGATCTGTGTGCCATATAAGAATGGGGCACGGTGAAAGGCCATAACAAACGCTGTCGCGATGGATATTGCAAAAGTTATGGTGCCCATACATACTGTGGAAAAGCCAGGATTCATTAACATGCTAAAAATTTTTACAAGTTTCTAAAAGTGTTTACAATGGCATGGTCTGCCATCTCACTTACAAGCATTTTGGCTTGTCAGATGGCCCTTTAACTCTAAAGTAAAAAAAAAATAAAATAAAGTTAAAAGTTGTTTTGAACCATTTATTTGTCATCTGTAATTTGATTTTGAGTAGAGGAGGGGAAAATCGATTAAAATTGGATTTGTTAAAAAATGTTTTATGTTTAGGCCATATCACCCAACTCTACATACAATCTCAAACAACTGTATTCTTTCACGTTCATAAATATCAATAAATGAGTTCAAATCAAATGATGGCGATCACCTTCAGCCTTGTAAAGACGAGCTCGCCAAATTGTACATTGATCAGGGAAAATAAAATGTGACTCTGTGCACTAATCTGGCTGCTCTGTGTTTGCAACACGCTATCACAAAAATGATCAAAAACTAATTCTAGAAGAAGAATGTCTATGGGTCTCAGTTAGCCATACACCCCTTAGTCTCTCAGTCAGCCATATACCCCTTAGCATCTCAGTTAGCCAAACACCCCTTAGCGTCTCAGTTAGCCATACACCCCTTAGTCTCTCAGTCAGCCTTATACCCATTAGAGTCTCAATTAGCCAAACACCCCTTAGCATCTCAATTAGCCATACACCCCTTAGTCTCTCAGTCAGCCATATATCCCTTAGCATCTCAGTTAGCCATACACCCCTTAGCCTCTCAGCCATACACACCTTAGCCTCTCAGTCAGCCATATACCCATTAGCCTCTCAGTTAGCCATATACCCCTTACTATCTTACTTAACTGCAGTCACATTAGCCTCTCAGATACCAGTGGCCCCATTTGCAAACATTCAAAAGTGTTGCTTGGCCCAAAAAGCACCATTAGAAGAAAGTAATGACTTGGAAGAGAAATAATATTTCAAAAGTAGTTTTGTAACAAAAGGTTATAATAGTCCATTTAAATTTTATACGGTGTTTCCAAACACCAGCGGGTACCTCATTTGGCCAGCTGCCCAGCGCGGGGGCATGTCGAGCCGGCGATGTGGAGCGCATGTGAGGCCGTAAGGCATGATGGTGTATTCATTACGACCCACATCTGAAATGGGAGGGGGGCGTGTGTCCACAGGCACAACGAGGGAGAAGCAGGGCAGCAGTTTGGGGGGGGCGTAGGTCCCATCCTGCTCGATGACATCAGCTGCTCGGGGAAGGAGCCGGCACTCGTGCACTGCGGTCGCCGTGAGTGGGGGAAGCACGACTGCACCCACAGGGAGGATATCTCCATCTCCTGCAGTCCCCAGCGCCTGGTCCACGGCATCCCACCCAGTAAGCCCGCCCTCATCTGGCTGTACAGGAAGCAAGGCAGGGGACACCCTGGACAGGCCTCAGTTATATTTACAGGACAAATATTAATTTAGCAGACACTTTATCCAAAGCAACATACATTCAAGGGATTAAAATCAGTGGAGCAAGTAAAGAGCGAATCCAGAACCCAGCATGCAGGATTCATTTTCGCAGATCACATGATAACTAAATGAATTTTGGTGAGTTTTTGTTAACATATGATGAGAAGCCTGATTTTAGCTCATCTCAAAAACAACAAACATTTGCTCTTCATTTGGGGTTTTGCTCAAGGGCCCATTGCTGAACCAGGGATTTTCCACATACCTCCCCAAACATACATCCCTGAAACTGGGTTCGTAGGCAGAAATAAATTTCATGGGGTGTCTTGCAGCCTTACTGATAGCTCCCCCTCAGTAGATTTTGCTGGCAGGAGGGCATAAAAGAAATTTCTGGGGTGCTTCAAACCCCTAACGGTACTTCTTGTCTCCTTGCCAGAAACCCAGAAAGATACTGCTGACTGCCGCTCTAACCGCAGCCCCCCCAGGCCCGTCCACATGCACAGTCTGACATGTGCATTTACATCACACGCAGCTTAGAGACGCCGGTCTGCTTGACCTCATGCTTTGGGGCTGCGGCAAGAAACCGGAGTAGCTGCAGGAAACTAACACAACAGTCAAACTCACAGAAGTGCGACTGAACCGTCAAACCAGGCCGCATAGGAAGGTAGAGTAGGCTTAAGTTAGATCACGTCTTGCTGTCTAAGTTCACTTCAAATAATGTTTTTTCCAGCTTCCTGTTCCTTTCTCTCCCCCCATTCCACCTCTTCACACGGTACCTCCTACCTTTCTGGAAGTAATTCCGTGGTGGTATGATAATTAAGGTGTCTGCGAAGGACAAAGTCGATGCTAATTATAGGCCCATAACTGCGGTTCCTTTCAAGAAAACTGCAGGAGTGTCGTCATCGGGCCTCTGGAAATCCGCTCCCGCCGGCCGGGTTACAGCGCGATCGAGCCGACTGGGGCTCTGACTTCGATCAAAACGCTTTAGGGCTCCATCGCTGCCTCCCATCCGGGAAAGTGGTTTGTCGGGAAAGTGGATGCTTTGATGAGGAGAATAATGGGGAAGGCCTTGTATTTTGAAAGGCGTTTTGAGGAGGAAGAAATCGTGCTTCCATACTCGGAGTGAGTAAGCTTACCTTAGGGAGAACAGGCATCCAGAGGGAACCAGTAACTGAAGCACTGGAATATGAGCTGTCAGTTGACTGCATGCAGTAATCCCACCAGTCCTGCCGCAGGAAGCCGTCTCCTTCCCACCAAAATCTTAAAATGCAAAGGCAACAATCATAATTATCATCAAAGGTCACGTCTTGGTTTGTCTGTGTCCTCATATGCTGTTTCACAAAAACCTGAAAGAAATTCCAATGGTTCATGAGGTTCACGACACGTAGGGCTGACTGAGTAAAAATAGCATCCCATCTGTAGCGTTTTCCTTTTTTCCAGTGGCAGTGCCACAGAATGACGGCTTCTCGCTTATTGTGGGGCCATAATTAGTCCTTAAGAATGCAGCCAGGAATTAACACTGCTTCAGCGGCTTTTACCTACCTGATGCGGAGGTAATTATTTCATCTGTTTTGACTTTGCTGTCAGCATATATTTTCCTTGAAGTGCTAAATACTCCAGTCGGATTGTACGATTTGTTTTTATGAGATTATATTCAGCTGTTGGCAAAGTAATTATTAAAACCACTTAAAGGGCCTCTGATGTAGCGGTCATATACTTTTACTTTGTTCCTTTAAGCTGTACTTGCCTTTGAAATTTCAAAGCCACTTTAACCTTCTGTGTGACACAGCACAGTTTGAGAACTTTGCTGGATTCAAAGTTCAGGGCTAGCACAAAATGGTAATCTTCATTCGTTTTCAACAAGACAAAACAGAATATAAAATCAATTCAAGGGACAGGTCATGCGTTTCATATTTTTTCTGACAAGCATGCAAAGAACACAGCTGTTGCTTGGAAACACTTTTTTGGAAATTAACTTTATTGCAGTTGAATAAAACCCAGAGTTATAAACAAGAAGTAAACTTAATAATAAAGGGTTGCAGGTTTAATTCTTGGCTGTGTGTGTGTGTGCGTATGTATCCGTGTGTGTTTGTGTGTGTGTGTTTGGGCAGAGTTTTGACACTTCTCCCATTTTTGTCCAGGTTTCCTCTATCTAATGCAATTTCTTAGAAGAACCCAAAAACATGTGGTTAGCTGAATCAGTGCCTCTTAATCGCTAATAGTGCATTGTGTCCTGCAAAGGACAAGCCTCCCAAGTGTCTCCTACTGTGTGGCGTGTGCTGTGTGAGATCACAGCTGTATACTGAGTAAGTGGTCATGGAAAATGCCTTCATTCATGGGTAAACAATTATGGACTAAGTGGAGCAGCAGAACCACATGTTATTTCGCAGTAGGTGTTCTGAAACTTCACATTCGGCCAGAGTTTACTTCAGGATGTTTTGAGTCTTTGGAGCAGTTTATTTCGGGACCAGACATAGAGTTATGGAGTTATAGTTGCAACCTGTTGCCTGCATTGCTCACATGCGAGGAAGCTATGTAGCTTGTGATTCCTCTTCAACAGGCAGCCAATTAAAAACCATCTCTCTGGGTATCAGTGAATATCGTACCGCAGGTTGTAATCAACAGTGGTATGCAGGAAGACTCGACATAGTTTGGCACAGCATAAAGCCCGGTGTGGAGAACATCCCTAACATGTAGGAAGTAAACAACCTTAAACTTGTTTAAAAAATCGCTGCCTAGACAATCCAAACGAAATTCATTAGACACCAGAACAGCCATTAAGATCCCATCTGGGATGATGGCTGAAATTCTCTTCCCAAAGGATTGAAGTCGTAGTGTCTATGTAGTACTGTCAGGAAAACAAATGATCATCTCACAGAAATTTCTTCGTGACAATACTTCTGTTATATTTATCATGGGATGATTGCGTTACCCATTTACATTTTCAGTGATTAGCAACAATTATTATTTTATTGTTATCTGAATAATTAATTTGTTGTGCATCAATCACATACTTTAACAGCCTGCAATTTGTTTTGTTGTTTATACCACATCATTAATTTAATGTGTTGCATAAGCTGATGAATTTGTATGTCATTCAAGAAAACATGTTTCTCATTTGTAACTGGAAAGATCCAACAGTGCACATATTTTATTAATACCGTTATTTTATTTGTGTGCAAATATTTTCTTGATATATTAATTTTTCTCCCTGCTGTACTTTTACATAGTGCACAAATTATGAGATGCTGTAAATGAAATCTTCTACTGTACATCCATGCCTGACTTCAGAAATATCCTCTGTCCAAATCATTCCAGAGTTATTTTTCCTAGGATGGAAACGTACACATTTCACGTCTCTGGAGAACAATCGCACGCACAGGTTGCCCAGTAAACTCGGAGGCATTGTGTTACCATAGCAACCCCGTGCAATCTCCATGACACCGAAGACAAAGTAGGAAGAATATCTGCCTCTCTCACTACAGTACATGCATGGTCATGTGAAGTTGTCACTGTGTCTTACTGCCTCTTTTTGAGTGGCTTGTTTATTTCTTATGTTCTTATGTTGTGCGTTTGTTGTTATTTTACAACAAAAAAGCAGAAAAATGCTCCCAGTTGTGCAGTGGAAGCTGATGCTCCCAACTTGCGGATAACTTGGCCTCAGGAACTTTGCTTGTAGGTTTCTGTCGAGCTGGAAAAATTCAAACTGTTTAAGAAGAATTTTGTAATTAATCTGACAGCCTAATGAGCTGAAAAGCTGCAGCAGTTTGCTTAATTACTATGGTTTCCCTCCTTAATTAAAAATCATGAAGATTCTACTGGTTTGACCCATTAGCCTGCAGGAAGGAAGGAAGTACATGAAGGAGATGAGTTCAGATCCCTTGCTATAAAGCTAGGCTAGGCTAATGTATAAACCAAACCTGATCACTTAAACCAAAACACAAGGAACGATTTCACCATGTCCACTCCTGCCACACTGGGGAGTCAGTAGCCAAATTAAAACCTCTCTTGTGGTTGTTTGGTTTTGATCGGTTACCTCAAGCACTGCACTGCATGCCACTGGTACAGGAGGAAGCGAACGCGCAGTGCGGGCTTTACACTAACTGCAGAGCTTGTGCCAGTGTCACTTCCGTGCCATTTTTGGGAAACCAGGAAGCCAGTGTGTGATTATGCTTAGGATCTGCAGACAGTTCTAGATAAAACTCTGATGGGTTCTCGCAAATGAGCAATTTTGCAACATTCCAGCGAGTGTTATTATTTATTAATAGTCCTGCCTAAGTCAATATTTTTACTTAGTACTAAAGTACTAAACCGCCAGCTTGTAAAATTATTTAATTTCCTGTTGTGGAAGAAAAAGTCGCTTCTTTCTTGGAAAACCTTAGACTGTGGTTTAGTGTGGAATCTGGGTGTTTCAGGGTGCTGGTCGCCTCAGTGATAGCGCTGATTAATACACTAACAGGTTATGTCACCCGTCATGTGCAAATACTGAACCCTCTCGCTCCATGTCGGTCCACTGCTGTTTTGGTTACATGTCATCACAGACCCACAGAGTGAGACACGTTTGCGTCGATGGTGAGACAAAGTGAAAATGTGCCGTGCTACAAAGTGACACTTCGCTCCAACATTCGACGTGATCACCGTCATCAGTCGTCAACAAATGATTCAGCTCCAATTAAACCTAATTCATCTCTTTCGGAGCCAAAACTGTTATGACAAAGAGCTGTACTGATTTCATCGGCTAAGGCATCTCTCACGCAGTGAGAATCATAGATTACTGGCTTGTCTGAATTTCTGGTCTTGCTCACCGCTGTTAGCTGGGTCTATAAACCGTGACACATGTGTCATCTGTACCTTTCAGAAAATCTTCAGTGGGGTCAGAACTGCCCCACTCATCAATCTCCATGTCCCCACTGCTGTTGCAGGTTTGCCCCTCCGGCTGGTGGGTGGAGAGCATCCAAAGGAGGGCCGGGTGGAGGTGCTGATCAACGGACAGTGGGGCACCATCTGCGACGATGGATGGACCGACCGAGATGCAGACGTAGTGTGCCGGCAGCTTGGTTACACGTAAGTGGGGCCCCATTCATTGTTTCTGGAGCCCCGGTCAAAAAGTCTCTTTGAGCCAGAGGTGGAAAGTTCAGGTACAGAAAGTAAAAATACAGACCAAGATTTTGTTTCGACCAAACAGTTTACGCAACTGGGTGGTTGAAACAAAATCTTGGTCTGGATTTATACTTTCTGAGCCTGACCTTTCAACCTCTGCTTTGTCCCCCAAGATGTTTCGAAAACTAAGTAAAGTCAGAAGATCATAGCTAGCTGCTTCAGCATTTCCTAAATAAGAAATGTGTTTAAGTAATATTTAGTGTAGTGACTGTCCCTAACCTCAGGGTCATCCATGCTGATGGGTGGTTTGAGTGGTGGAAAACACCACCATTACTTGTCACTGACTGCCCGTCATACGCCAGGGGCCAAAACGGAACAGCAAACCGGTGAAGATCCCATAAGAATGTGTCTGGGTTATGGCGGCAGAGGGTGGGGTCTGAGTTACAACTATGTGAAAACTTCTGACCTGAGTTAGAGACTGAACGTTAAGGCTGTGCGATGACGGTGACTCAGGTTTCTGCTGAATGGTGAGGCTGTGTGATGATGGTGAGGCAGGTTTCTCCTAAATGGTGACACTGTGCGATGACAGTGAGTTGGGTTTCTCTTGAACGGAGAAGCACTTTCCTGGGCATACTTAGCTATTCCCACTTTCCAGTGTTTATGCCCATTATATTACAGAGTATTTCCCAGCACACTCAAATATAAATAAAAGGGATTATTTTAGCATTATTCAATTTAACTATTGAAATTTAACTAAGAGTTCATTCAATAGTCATTAAATTCAAATGACATCCAATACAACATAAAATGCATACAATTATATACACACACGTGCATGTATTATATACACACACGTGCGCACACACACAATTTAAATGTTTTTCTCTTATATACAGAAAAGGAATTTTCCATATATAAGGGACATGGCCTCCTCTGCTGATGCATTCTTAACATGAAAGTAACTCAACATCACGTTTCGCTCCCTGAAAGCAGTGATCAAATTGGTGCCTTTTTTCTGATGTGCTTCAGACTGGAAATGCCTGAAATGATATCAGACTCTTGTCATGCAAAAAAAAAACCCTTCATAGCGGTGATGGATGGGCAGTTGTTAGAAGCCCTTCAAGCATGAGCATCTCGTGGGGACCAAGCACAACACGGCGACCAATCAGTACCAGCACGCTAATGCAAATCATCGTCTCACATCAGGTGAATTGGGTTTATTCAAACTGATCCAAAATAAGCCATCGAGATGCTGTGAGCCTGTGATCGCTTACAATAGCCAATGAGCCAAGTACTCTCCCACCTCCTCCCGTGCTCCCCTGGAGATAGATTAAAGTCTCAAACACCTGCAAAGTAAAAACATAACTCTAAAAATGCGGTCATGCTGCACAGAAGCAATAGGAATTACCACTGGTTAGGTTGAGCTGTAGATCAGGGACATTTCTGTGTGCCAGATGAGGGCTCTCTGCTGTAAGTGTTAATTGTATATCCTATTAAAACTCCTGAGAGCCATTTTAGGATATTTTAATGTGGAAGGCATGAGAGGAGCCATAATTCTTGCAGAGGGGCCAAACCTTATCATTAGATAATCATATGTTTTGAAAAGGTGACTGACATCCAGAATTTTGTAGACTGTGTAGGTCACTGGGTATTTTATATCTCTTAATATCTGTTATTTTTCCATTCCCCAAGTGGAAAGTCACGCCTGAACGACTATTACAAATATAGCCGCATTGTATTTGCGCCATTGTGTCTGTGTTTGTATTGGGTGTCTTTTGAGGTAAGTGTGTTAAAATCTTCACAGAGTATCGGTGGTCTGCCTCGGATTCACGGTGCCGTGAGCGGATATTAACACCAAGAACCTTGACAGCCACCAAGACAAAGGCTAATGAGGCATGAATGTAAGAAAAGGCTAGAAGTTATTAGCGAGTGGTACCGCTTTAATATTCTCGCTTCCTTATCATACAATGCAAAAGTCTCACCTGGAAGCTAGACTCTTGCTTTGCATAGCTATTTTCATTACAGGAATCCATCACCGCAATTATTTTTAACTGGAGGTAATTACTCACTAGGAAAAGTGTTTACATCTGTTCCCTTGTGAATCACAATGATCCAGGCTTTAATGACGTAATGACAGCTCTTCTCCCACAATCCCAAGCGGCCTAGCCAAAGCGAGGACGATGGCCTACTTCGGCGAAGGTGAAGGGCCCATCCACGTGGACAACGTGAAGTGCACGGGGGCCGAGCGATCGCTGGGGGACTGCATCAAGGAGCCGGCGGGCTCGCACAACTGCCGCCACAGCGAGGACGCGGGAGTCATCTGCGACTACGGCCAGAGCGGCAGCGCGGCCACCAGCCAAGGTGTGATTACTGCATGGGCTCTTTGTTTTTGACAATTTTCAAAAAATATTTTCAAAACTGAAGAGTTTTAATAGGGCACTGCTTTACAATGAGGCTACCCTTATAAAGGGTTTATGAATGGTTTATAATCACGTTATTAACTGGGTTGTAGCACTTCAGTATTCAGTAATCAGTATTCAAATTACATTATTTCACCCAGGACATTCAGTTCCACAACCAACCCAGTACACATAAATAAAACTGAATGCAGAACAGCATTCAAACATTAATATGCTACAGACAATAGATCAGCATGAGGGTCCAAGGACACAAGCAATGGACTCACTCTGATACTCATGGGTCTGAGTGAGGGAAACAAACAAACAAATAAATAAATAAAGGAACAGAAGAAGAAGAAGTTTTGTAAATCAATAACACTGATTTTATTTTTATATGAGGTATGCTATTTATAAGGGGCAAAAGGGGCTTTATTGTAAAGTGATGCCTTTAATAGGGAGATTTTAGAAAGCATAGCTAGCCAAGTAGCATTTTGCGTTATAAGCAATTGAAGAGCAAATTTCCAAAGCTCAGTCCCCATGATACATTTTTATCAAAATTTCTGTGGACGTGGAGAGTTTTGGATATAAGCTCTTCACCCGCTTATAAAGCAAAATGCTCATTTGCTAGCTATGTGTTTCTAAAATCCCTTCTTTGGATTGCATGTCTGAGTGAGTCTTGGTTCCCAACACTGTAAAATGTGCTGAGGAAGCCTGGTTTTAGGTCTCATCTCAAAAACAACAAAACGTGGACCGAGTGAGTTCTGGAAATTTGCTCTTCGACTGTATAATGCTGAGCCTAGTACTGTAGCCAGACCTGCACTACTGTGCAAAGTGAGGACTTTAGCAGTTCTTAACTGGCTCCAGGTCAATGCCAAAGTCAGCACTTTAAGGAGGTGACTCTACCCTGACATACTTCATAAAACCAGAATGGTTAGGGCCGTCGTCGTTGATGTTGGACCATCTGACCCAGTAACAGCCTCTTTCTTTCTGGCTTGCGTGAGACCATGAATCCGAAATTCTCCATCTGATTACGAGAGCGTGACAGTTGGCAATCCTGCCACAGCTGCAAGCCTCGCGTTAAAAAAAAAAAAGAAAAGAAAAAAAAATTTAAAAAAACAAACAAAAACAATCGCCATATTGTTGGATGGAGATGAGGCGGGGAATGTGTCAAACATAGAGAACACAAAACCAGACACTGTTTTGGAGAATCTAAACATACATCGCTAGGAAAATAATCACTGGCCTGAGATGAGGTGTTGTGGTGGTCGGATTTAACACACACAGCCACATTGTTTGAGACAGACGGAGGGAATAATGAATAACAAACGACTGAAGGCTCTGAGGCCTGTTTTTAAATACCGCCGCGTAGTCGGCGCTCTGAGGCCTGTTTTTAAATACCGCCGCGTAGTCGGCTCTCTGTCACGCCTGTGCTCCCCTGTAGGTTAAACCGCGGTCTATACTTTCCCCATCTGGACAAAGCAAATAGTGTGAGGTTCTCTTACGACTCGCCCGAGAAGGATGGTGTGTGTGAGATTAAGGGGGGGCGGGGGGCTGGGGGGGTGCGACAGGTGTGTGGCGGATATTTTACCCAAAGCTTTCAGTGTAGAGAAAAAGAAGGAAATTCTTTGTTGGTTGTTCGGGGGCGGACGGGCTTTCTCGTATATTGTTCTTAACGGGATAACATAATGTCACATAAGCTTGTGGTTTATCCATTAGCTTTTTCCTGCATGAAACGTTCCCATGGAAGCAAAACTTGCTGTCTTTATATACGTTGGGTTTCGATTAAACGCTGTGATTTCAGAGGCCCGATTCTGTCCCACTTTCCAGATCTTGTGCGCCCAGCATGTGGAGTGCGGTATGTGCGGGCGCGGCAGAAAAGAATTATCGGTGGGGAGAATTCCTTAAGGTAAGGCTTTCGGAATGCATCGCAGATTAATCCGGCATGCCATCGTGAATGGGGACGGAGCAGATTTCAGCTCGGTGCATTGCTGCTGGTTCTGGATGTAATGCAGATGTTGTGTTTAAGGAGCTCCGTGGCAGAACATCAAGGTAAAAAAGAAGTGATGTGTGCCTTTGAGGTGAACCGCAAGTTATGCTGGATGATGGGCCCGGTTCTGCTCTCCAAGCACATTAATCTGTCAGCCGGAGCCGTATTGCTCGAGACAGAAAAGGGAAAGTGAACGAATAAGATCCTCGTGAGCTGACGTGGACGTGGTCGGCTTTACCAGCACCGTGTCACGTGACGGGAAATGTGCTTCTCCTGAAGGGTGTGGAGGGGGGGTCTGCACACTTGAGCCCCCCCTCTTCACCACCCACATCGTGCTGCTATAAATCTTGACTGACCTGTGTGTGTGTGTCCCTGTGTGTGTGTGTGTGTGTGCGCGCGCTTCCAGGGGCGGCTGGCCCTGGCAGGCCGCCATCCGGCTGCGTGGTTCCCCGGGCGACGGGCGTCTGGTGTGCGGAGCGACGCTGGTCAGCAGCTGCTGGATCCTCACCTCAGCCCACTGCTTCAAAAGGTGAGCGATGGAGTAGAATAGAATAGAATAGAAAAGGATAGAATAGAATAGAAAAGGATAGGATAGAATAGAATAGAATAGAATAGAATAGAATAGAATGTTTCTTAGAATGTTTATCTTTGTACATATACAACGAAACTGGGTGTGAGTTCCTAGCAAAGCTACTTATTATAAAAATAATTTATATATATATATATATATATAGTGAATAAGTGAATAAAAAATAATAACATTTATACCATGGTACTGTTGAATTCTTGAATCTGAATGGTCATAAGGGTGTTGGTAACCGTACAACTATAACGTTACTTAAAATTGCAAATGGAGAGCATATTTTAAAATTAAGGAAAACTTTTAATTAAACTTTTAATAATTAAAGGAAATTTTTAATTATCAGAGGAAGAAAGTCGTCCCACAAATAAATACATAATAAATCCACACTTTACCAAAGAGCATGGAGACCCACCTAAAAGGAAAAGAAAATCAAATATTTAAAGACGGAAAAAGTGGAAAATTAAAAAAGTTTTTTAGTTGAGGTAGAATTCGATGTGAAGCTTCTTCCTTTCATGCAGAATGAACCCAGAAAGCATCTATATGGTGTCGTCATATAAGACCACTCAGCTTCTACAGACAGTCACTCACTGGTTCCTACCATTTAACTTTCAGTTGTTTTCTCAAAAGTTTATTTCGACATTAATCTCAAACGTTTTGATTGCAATCTGAAAATGGTTTATTTTTCTTTCAGGTGACCTTATTGCTCTTCTGTGGTTCTTGGCCTCCTCAGACATGTGCTGAAAAATTATAATTATAACTAATTATAACGCACAACTTATATATGTGCAGAAATCGCTGAATATTGAGCCTATTACCAAAAATACGGTTTGGAAGAAAGAAGTAAAAATTGGCGTTGATTAGGGGATCACAAGGCCTGCGTTTGGACACGCCCCCGCTCGAACCCAAGGCCCCTGCGACACGCTTTTTAGCAGGTTTCTATTTCTATTTAGGTTTCTATCCGAAACCTCTAAGGAATAGAAATGAATGGCCGGTGGAGATTTCCTCTTCCCGCCACCCGGTTTACTGTTTACACTTATTTGGGTCATAAAGCCCCCCAACAGAGAGCATAGGGCGCAAATAAATGCCGTTCGCATGGGAGCCGTTCAATGGGGATTCACGCACAATGTGGCCATTCCTTAACGGCAGAGCCCATCAGGGGACTATAAATATTTGGGGGCCTCTCTGGGGATCATGGGGGGGCACGCAAGTTTGCTCACCAACTGAAACACTTCCACATGCAGCCAGTCATCAACCCCCCGCCCCCCAACACACACACACACACACACACAGAGCCCCTATTGGCTATTCTTTACCTATGCGATCGCTAAATTATAGGCTCTGGAACAGCAGTAAACAGCACTCTGACACGTCCTAATAACCCTGTGCTATGTAGGATGGCCCTAAATGTGGCCCAGAAAGTGACTGCATTTATCTAAAAAAAAGAAAAACTAAAACCTTCAGATGTGTTTACTTACGCTAAAACTTCTGTACAACGTGACTTTCAACCTTATCTTCAATTTCAGGAAAAGAAATCTGGCACGGTCGCTTTGCGAAATAAAGGTGGATTTTCTTGTTAAATCACATTTTTAAATATTTACCTGACGTAGGCTTCCTTAGCATTTAACGTGTATATTTTCAGTATCAATCACAATTCCGCACACACCTGGTGAATCACTTATGCCTCTGTTTACTTAAGATCAGCGTTTATATCATATTACTAACATATAGCGAAACCCTGCCAAATTATGTTCATGAATGGAAACAGTGTAAGCTGTTATATTTCCGACCTGCGTTTTCAGTTGCTTTCATGTCATCTATCATACAATTACCATACTTTGGCACAACTTTGGGCCAACTTTGTTGTGAAAGGCGCTATATAAAAAATAGATGTATAGTATGCATTGTATCAATATGGATTTTTTTTTACCATGGACATAGTATGTAAAAACACAACCTACATAGTGTTTTTTTACCCGTATACCAAACATGAGTCTTGCTGCAGACGCATTTGTTAGTTCCCAATTCCTGAAATCGTGCAGCTAGAGCACATTAAGAAAGTGTGCGGTTGCAGCTTAAGTGCAGCACATGGCTCTCAGTGTTTAGCGTTTCAGAACGGTTTTATGAAAATAGCCCGATGACAGACGCTCTGTGCAACATGACCAGGGATGTAGCAAAGTAAATGTCATATTATTTTTATGCATCTTGCCTCCATTTGGCTGCCGCCCAAGGATAATGAAACGACAGCCTTCGGGCAGTTACAAGCTGAAAACACCGTCGTCACATCAGACAGCAGATTTGAAGAAATAACTTGATTTAGAACCTTGGTTTGTTGACATAGCGCCACTTTAGAGTTTCACATCATAAAAATCAATAGCGTTCACTTGTGCAAACATTACCTCTTTATGTGTCTCATACGATTCAGCACAGACCTTCTGTTGACTCTTAGCAATAGACGGGTCTGAATATCACTCTGAGGAAAACAAAATAATTGCCGGGCAGCAAATTTATTTGAGAGACGTCGAGTTTTTCAGTGCTGGACATCGCGAGCAACATTAACTGACTACCATCCAACGGCAGGAAGCGGCTCTGATTTCAGGATGTTGATTTATTTCCGGAAGGATCCTGACAGTGCAACAAGCCACCCGCTGTTGGCGGCTGCCGACTCCCCCTCACCACCCCCCCTTTCCATCCGTGACCTGTTGGATGTTATTATTTTCCCACGAGTGCTGATCTGTGACAGTCTGCAGATTGGTGTTACATTGAAAGCCACAAGAATGCGGAAAGGACAGCAGAAATGCCACAGCCGTGCTGGAAAACGTGTGGTCGGTGAAGACCCCAGGGAGTCGCATCTGAAAGATGAATCTGCATCTCGCGAACGTTGTTAAGCCCCCTACGGGGGTGCCAGGGAATTCGCCGTGCGGAAATGATACTACGGAGCTCAGACCGAGTTACGTCTTTGCTTCATTCGAAACTCTGACCTCTGGGGGCCTGAAATAAATGCCCCCTATTACTTACAACACGATATGAGATCAGAGGATATTCTGTGGCAGAATGGGATGCGGTTCGGTTTGTAAGCCAGCAATCAATGTAAATTCGGACCTGAGTGTGTGTTATTGATCTTCTGGGATTTGGGGAAGTCACAAAGTTACAGGGGCAGGAAAATACCATATAGTTGTTCCAAAATTGGAGTTTTCATATGTGGTCATTCATATTGTGTAGGATTAGAGGCACACGGACATAATTTATTATATTGATATTTGATGGCTTTGTATTTGGTGATAAATAAGCGATTCTGATTCAGTGACCACAGCATATCATTTCCAACCCCATTGTTTTTCCGCAATTAAAAAGCGGTTATTACTGGTAACCTTTCATCTAAAAATAGAGTGCGCCATAATTAAAGCACGCTCCCATTCTTCCAGAGCCTGACACGGGTCTGCATGTGGAGATGGGGGGATTTTAGTGTCACTGTGTCATGTGACCCGCACCCAAGCCATGACTCACATCGTGCCCCTTCTCACACAGGTATGGAAACAGCACAAAGACATACAAAGTCCGAGTGGGGGACTACCACATCCTGGTGCCAGAGGAGTATGAGACAGAATACGCCGTCGAGGAGATCGTCCCCCACCCTAGCTACCAGTTCCATAGTAACGACTACGACCTGGCCCTGGTGAGGCTTTCTGGGCGGGAGGGCCGCTGTGTGACCTTCAGTCGTCACGTCCTGCCGGCCTGCCTCCCCGGGCGCAGGGAAAAGGCGGCCCGGACCTCCTTCAGCTGCTACATCACTGGCTGGGGCGACACAGGTAAGAAGCCCCGCCCCCCGTTAACCGGAGTCACAAGTTCCCCGAGTCGTGTGCGGGGCAGGCTAGTGTTTCAAGTTCCAGAGGCTTTGGACGACTTAAACACGACGGCACGCTCCGTAATCGAATATCATTAAAGGATCGCGCTTCAAGCCTTGCCAGCCGTTTCCGTCGAGGGAAGCGCATACTCTGTGCACCGCTACCGCGACTAGCTAGACGGAATCAGAGTGCTGTGATCCAAAGGTTCAGCGCATCTAATTTGGGAGCTTCAGTAACACATCCGTCGTCTTCTGGCATCCTGTCCAGCCCATCCACAGAATAAATCCCTTAAATCTCAGAGCAGATGAGTCCAGGTTGGCTTAAAAAGCAGTTTTGGGTTCTCCACTATCTCTCCTAAATATCACGAGGATTCGCTTCTATACTTGGCCTGACAGCTGAAAGACATGGAATTGGACATTTTTGTGTAATTTATTTCTACAAATCCAGATTTTTTTGACATTTTGGACAGACAAAGGGCTGTCAGCATGAAAATCTTTCATGGTAAATGTGTCCGCACCACTTTGACCTGCCAGAAACAATCTCACAGCTCCTGTCGCCTTCAAAATAATACTTCTTTTGGTTCAGTGGGTAACCCAGTGCAGATTTGTTCCCCTTCATAATGCAGCCGGCCTGAAGTTTTTTTTAAAATAGCTTTTTTTTCAAAAAAAGATTTTGCCATCAAAATGTGCACACAGTCATTATCTAGAGTCATATCCAAAAGGGCTGTCGTTGAACCAATGATTTATAATACTTTGAGAAATTTTCTAAGGATATATTAACTGTAATTTGTGACTGTGTTGAGAATTTGTGGTGTGGTGCAATTTGTTCATGCTGAATACATTGTGTGTGTGTGTATGTGTGTGTCTGTGTTTGTGTGTGTCTGTGTGTGTATGTATGTGTCTGTGTTTGTGTGTGTCTGTGTGTGTATGTATGTGTGTGTGTGTATGTATGTGTCTGTGTGTGTGGGGGGGGGCTGAAGAGGATAGACATTTGGGTTGGTCAGATAGGATGACAAGCGTTAAAGTGTTAAACATGTTTCTACAAGCTATTGGCTGTTCTGCTCCTATGAACAAATGCGTCGTGGTTACTGTTGAATGGCCAGGAAAGGCATCGTCAGCTTTTTTGTTTGTTTTTCTGTAAGACTCATATAGCTAATAAAAGAAACAGACTTTGTCTTAAAAAAACTTCCAAAAAGGTTCAGAATATATACATTACAAACCAGTTAGACTGTTCAAGCAAGATTACACTGCGTAGTGTTTTACGTCGCTCAGAATTTATTCCTTAATGATGAAACAATTTAGCGTAAATATCTCGCGCGGTGGCTGGTCTCTTGGTTCCCGTGCCCCGAGTGAGCTCATGTCTCTCCCCAGGGCGGGCATACTCTAAGACTCTGCAGCAAGCTGCCGTCTCCCATCTCCACAAACGCCACTGCGAGGCCCACTACCCGGGCCAGTTCACCGCCCGGATGCTGTGTGCTGGAAACACGCCGTCAGAGCCCTGGGTGGACAGCTGCCGGGGGGATAGCGGGGGCCCACTGGTGTGTGAGCGGCCTGGAGGCCGCTGGGTGCTCTACGGGGTCACGTCCTGGGGCTACTCGTGTCGACTGCAGAACTCGCCCGGCGTCTACACCAAGGTGTCTGCCTTCATGCCCTGGATCCGCCGCGTGGCGGGCCTGTGATGGCGGTCCTGTGATGGCGCTCTTGGGCTCAGCTGAGTGTGGCACATAGGTGGGAGCAAGACCCATGAACAAAAGGGTGTATACAGGGGCAGGGTCACAGGGGAACTGGCCCCAAGCTGAAAGCTGAATGGTTCACATGGTGTCTGTCCCCTGTCAATCATCAATTTAAAGCATATGATTGGCTAATGATAATTTTGACTCCTCTGTATGAATCATGGCCTCTCTTATGCCTCCTCACCTTAAATGCTGCAGCTATATTCCTTTACTACACATCAGCACTTCTCTGTTAAAAGGGACCACATTCCGAATCCTAACAAAGGCACAGAAGGGGGGGGGCTGCCTGTTGTTTTTTTTCTTCTTCAAGCAAAAGCCCACGGAAATGAGAGCGAAACACGACACACATTTTTAATTCCTAACATGAAGCGACAAACTTTGCACTTTAGGATTTAAAGAATTCATCGAAATAGTGCGCAGTTAGGGTGATGGGAACATTAGCACAATAAAAGATGGATTCATGGAACTCTTCGTTAAAATGTCACTTGTGTACTACGTTAACATTTAAGTGTCGTTTACTGTGCGTTAAATTATGCTGTGCAGTAGACTGTGACCACTTTGCTACAGTGCTCTTACAGTATGTTTAATGCAACAATTTTGTGCAATACTTCAGGGATTTTCCACCTATAGGTATCCATTGTTACTAGTTTTTTAAGTTGAGAGAAAAAAACTGAAAAATATGCATAAAATTATCTGTGAAAAGCGCAAAATAATTTGCATTATGAGTTTCTAGTAATGTCGATTTGGTTACAACTGATCACGGTGCTAATGCAACTGCTTTTGTTCAACGTCTTAGTTTTATATTACGTTTTTGAGTGTATTACTGGACTACGCTATATATACTGCTTTTATAAAAGCCTTAACGTGGTATGTCAGTTTCGGGAAAGTGAAGTGCGTCAGTTAATGGGTGCTGTAAAAAGTGCAAAAACAAATAAACATTTAAATGCAGTTCTGATATCGGTTTGTTAATTCATTTTGCTTTGTGGGGATTAGAAGACAATTTTCTTTTACCAATTTAAAGATGAAGATTAATGATCATAATTTGATTAATTTTCATCACTGCCTTTAAGTCATAGAAAACAAATTTATGTTCCGTACAGTAACTGCAGATATTATGTAAAATATACATCTAACTATTTTCTGTAACCACTTCTGTGACCTATTCTGGGTCACAGGGGGTCCGGAGCCCATGCCAGACGCAATGGGCTCAAGGCAGGGAACAACCCAGGATGGGGCACCAACCCATCATAGGGCACACTCACACATGCACAACTATGGACAATTTGGCAACTCTACTTATTTTTGGTCTGGGGGGGCAGGAGAGGAGACTGGAGTACCCAGAGGAAACCCCACAAGGACACGGGGAGAGCATGCAGACTATACACACAAGGAGCCACGGAGGAGACTTGAACCCAGAACCTAGTGGTGCGAGGTAACAGCACCACCCCACCATGCCATCGCAGCCACTCCCCTGACTGAGGAGAGCTCAGCTCGCTGCTGACATGAGTTATTATGGCAGCATCTTGGTGGGAAGGAGCTCATAGAGATAAGCTGCGGCTTTCAGCTTCCTGTCCGCGCTAACATGTCCGCTGGATTAAGAGGACAATAAGAAGAGGACAGAAGCTCTGCCGGAGAAAGCAGGAGTCACAAGGAAGGCAAGGCAGCCTGGGCTTCATACCCTAGTATCACAATGTAAATTTACGTTACATTTTTATCTATTTAGCAGACGCTTTTATCCAAAGTGACATATTTCTGTGCAAACAGGGTCATACAGTCCCTGGAGCAGCTTGGGGTTGACAGCTTTCCTCCAGGATGGAGCGAGCCTAGAAATTCTGCCCCCCCCCCCAAAATGTCACCTTGGGCCCCTCTACCCAATTTTACCTATTCACAGGCCCCTGCAGCATTTTGGGCCCCCAGAATCCGCCAGGGTATCCACAGCCCTCTGACACCCCGTACTCAAGGCCCCAACAGTGAAGCCATTCTGAAGTGGTGGGATTTGAACCAGCAACCTTCTGACCAGAGGCAGGGCTTGCATTGATCTCCCTGTGTTTTTTCCAGCCCTTCTAACCTCCGCTTTCAGGCCAAAGGCAAGCAGTGAGGTCACCCGGCATCTCTAGGCGCCCGTGGGGTGTGATCTGCCGTCCCACCCAGGCTGTTTCCTCCGCCTCGCACCCAGGTCTTGCGACTCATGCTGACCCTGTACTGTATAAGCTGTCAGAAGACGGGTAGGTGGGAACCTTATATTCACACAGGCAACAATTTACACCCGCTGCTCTGTATTGAACCAGACGTAGCTCTACAGCTTCAGAGGAATATGAAGTGTTTGTCCTGCTACCGGAGAGGATTTGATGTGTCCTGAGAATGCGTCCGTGCTGCTGTGGAATGCATTCCGCCTTTTTCCGTCTGTTGCACTGCCTGCTTCTCACGTATCTTGGGAATTTTTTGCATTTCCAGTATGAAGCAATGCAAACCAAGGCCTGTTCACAACAGCACTTAGCGATGTGTCTCCAAACAAAACTCCCCGGCAAGGCAAACATCCCAGTGTTCTCACCGCTGGCTGGACAAGCCCAATATGTTTACAGGGCACGGCTCTAAGGGACACTGTTTGCTCCGATGTGCCGCCCAGCCACAAAAGCCGACACCTTCGCGCAAGTATTCGCGGGAAGTACTTTCTGGTCTCCTATGTCAAGTGTCCCGCGTGACCCAAACATCCCAGAAAATTCAGCCTGGAGCAGGAAAAAAACACATAGCATAGTCTTCGGTTTTAATAGCAGAGGACAAAGGTACCTGTTTATAAAGATATAGAGTACAGGAACAAAAACGTGTTAATTCAATTAAGAATGAATATAATTCATGACATTGGGTTAAAGGATGATTTTTATGATGGTTTAGGGTTAGATGTATGGTGAATACTAGCACAAAATGTTCTTAAAAAGCAGCAGTCAACACCATATGGATACACCTTTTTAATGGTGCCTTAAAGTACAATAATATGTATATATTATGATATTTTTAAGTGTCTTAGTCTCGGATTGTTTGAATGAAGACATTCTGACATTTTTTTACCCTAAAGGTGTACAGTCTAGGTGGAGTGAGGTTCCTGACTTACTCCTAATGTAATTTCCTGTAACGTGACTGGCTCCCATCCGGGGTGTATCCTGTCCCCTCCCCCGTGCCTCCTAGGTTTTATTTTTATTTTTTTTTTCATTACGGGACAATCCCGTAAAAACTCCCGGTTTAAAACTGCATCAAACAATTTTAGCTGCAGGCCCCTGCGCTTCAAACCCGCGTAAGTTCCGTCTCCCGCCTTTATCTGAGTACTACAGAAATGTACGCCCGCATTTTCCACTTTTCTTAAAAAGTTGGCAACGGTTAACAAAAAAAAAAAAAATCAAAACAGAATAATGTTAGTAACATGGAATAGACAGGGATGATTATGGTCTCTGTTCAAACTGCCTTTAAATCTTTATGAACCCAACTGAAGTAAAGCAGATATTTAATTATACAAGGGCAAAAAAGTCCAGTCCAAGTAACCAAGTATCTCCGGCATGAAGAATACCGGAAAAGACGCTGCTCTAGATCCAGTAGCGCTCTTTGCTGGCAGGGGTCTGTCCCAAGCCATCTGCGGGCTCCACTGTGGTGACATGTACAGAGTCACCGCCGGGTGCCAACACCGGAGCTCCGGCGAGCGCTCCCGCAGGATCTGGCTTGGAATGCGGCGCAGTAAATCTTAGTTTAGCACGCCCGAGTGTGAAACCGACCGATAAGCCACATTTTAGTAGGTAGCATAAAAAAGGCAAAACAGCAATACACTTACATATATAGATACATTTTATATATACACACACAGGTTTGAGATTATATCTTTGTGGGGACTCTCCATTCATTTCTATGGGGAAAACTCTAATCTCAACATAACGACCTTAACCCCCTATGGCCAAAACCGTGGAAACACTTCCCAATTTTTAGAGATTAGATTTAGTGATTACTTTATTCAACTGTTGCTCTAGTCACTTATTTAACCGTCCAAAGTATAATATATGTAACATTATTTGTTTATAAACATCACCGTAGATATATATATATATATACACACACGAACTAGAGAATAAAAAATAAGACCGGTTTATGCTTCCTTTTACTTGCCACTCTGTAAATAAACAGCTGCAAATGCTCATACAAAAATACAAGCACAAACAAAATAATAACATCGTATTAAATCAGCCGAAACATCTAGAAGTAAGAAGCATGTTGCTTTTGGGTGTCATGTAGGGGCTGTCTCATTGAACACTAGAGGGCACTGTAATACCGCCATACGTCAGAGACCGGCGGTGGTCATTCTTGCCGGACCAATGCGGGCGTGTATGAACAAGACAAGGGATTTATTCATTCCAGCCTGATTGAACTTGCACCACGTGACATTATTCTCAATACTAGGAGATTCCTAAATACTTTTATTATATTTTGCAGCAATATATTCACATTGTTTCAGCTTTTTTTGTCGTTTTATGAGAGGAATATAACATAATCAGTACAGCCAAACTGAAAATAGTAAAGAATATATTTTTGTATATATTTAAATGCTGTAGGTATGTGACAGATTTAGGACAAGTGGGTGTGGAAGATGATCGAATGAGAAGGGTAGTTTATTAAGCTGTACGTTACCCATTTGCCCAGTAAATGTACAACATCATTTCAGGTAATCCTACTTACTCAGTGATACAGAAACACTTCGCTTCCTTGAGTATGAACCTTCCATATCCCAAGGGGGAAAAAAGTACATTTTTTAATAAAGGGTGGTTCTTCACTGCACGGAATGAAAGAGAGGACGGCTTTCTGTTACAGTGCAGGAGTATCACAGCGTCTGCCATGGGGCGTTTCGGAAAAGTAGCGAAATGCACAGGCACCGTGACAGGTGGTTTTAAGAAATCCTACAGATTTAAAATAAGCCCAAAAATAAGCCGACTGAGTTAATACTGCCATCTGCTGTCGCCATCTTTCAGGACCAGCTCTTCACGATCCGATTCCACGGTGGTTCAGCTTAACGAAAATGATTTCTGCGGCACTTTGGAGTGAATGCAAATGCGGTCTATTAAATTCACTGCACAGGCTTTATTGTCCATTTTTAGAACAGCATCTCATTTGGAATGTGTTGGGAAGACGAATCAGTCCGGCCGTCAGTCCATCCATCCACCCATAAATCCATCATGCTGATCTGCCGGTCAGGGTCATACTCCAAAGAAGCTTTTACAACATAAATTAAAAATCACAAAAGTAAAAAATATTGAATGAAAAAAAGTAATTCAAATGATTAAAGCGTAATTAAGGGTAATGTAACAATTTTCTTTGCTTAGAAGATAAGTATTTTTGTTCCTATTTATTTAGGTAGGCCTATTTTGCAGTAAGGGTGGGTCTCTTCCTAAGGCTTTGACAGCCGTGTCTTTCCTGGGGCTTGCGGTCGCCTGTTGTCATTCTTTAACCGTTACTTGTCCAGACTCCTATGAATCTTTCAACAGTGTTTAATTACAGCCTGTCCCAGGTGCTTTCCTGGGGGCATGCTGTCATTTACCGCCGTGATTTACACACATCCCGCCCCATTTATATACACAAAGTGAGAGATCCTATTAGTGTCAAGACTGCACTGTCAGAAAACCAAATGTTATTTTAGTTTCTAATAGACATGAATGATACAGGTCTCACGCGGAATCTTTTGACGGTGTTTTGCTACAACGTTTTAAGTATTTGTGGCCATGTCTTACGACGGTGGAGATGTTAGTTCACCTATTGTCACTGCAACCCTGTACAGTGGTCATGGACAATGGAGAGGTAATGTTATGTATCTGAATTTTAAAAAATCTGTATACTTAAATAACTGTTTATAAAATCATTTGTACATTGTACATAAAACTTCCACATGCTTTAAAAGTATTTCAAAAATTCATAATAATTACAGACGTTACCATTGTACCATGCTTTTACTGTATGTATATGAACCTTCCACAGTAACGAGTATTTCAGTGATACAGGTTCGGGGTAGTTAGTGACAGCTGGTCCGGAC
>JAODKF010000055.1:755233-769948 GCA_026779585.1 Mormyrus proboscirostris | reverse complement strand
GGGGGTCCGCAAAAACTCCCCAGCCCCCCCCCCCCCCCCCCCCGTCCCGAAAAAGCGACAGTCATTCTCTCTGCCAACACAACGTGAACGCCGACTCAATCGAACCCAAACCTCAGCCTCATTTCACGCCTGCGCACACACGCACGCACACACACATACACACAGTAGCTGCAGCAATAGAGTGACTTATTCAAGTAAAACCAAACCCTTTAAACAGAGCAATTTACTAAAACATGAACCAGTTCAGTGTTTATTGAATATACATACACTCTTTTGAAGCAATTACACAGTAAATTGAGGCAATTATTAACAAAAACACAAGTAAACCATCCAGAAAATATGCTGCAGTCCAGAGAGCGAGAGTAAGGCTAAACTGGAAACAGAATTACACAAAGTGTCTCAGATCTTGGAATTCTTAGAATTAATTTTACATAAAGGTATTTTCTTTGCTTTGTGCCATTATGGCAAGTGGTCTATTAATGATAAAAAACTAAAAATATGACATTACATTTGATCATTGTAGGCATTAGACTTCATCTCCATTCCTACCCTTAGTCTAGGTCTCATAAATACAATCAACTACGTTTCCCCTGTGAGATGTTGGCCACAACCCACGACCGCAACTCTCCGTCATAAATTCCGAGTCCCTGTTACAGAAAGCGAATGTGCGCGATGTGCCGAGGTAAGACGCTAAGGGAGTCCGGGAAAGACGACCGCCGAAGAGGACCGACGCTCTTCCCGGGATAACGTCCGTCCGTCCGTCCGTCCGTCAAACTCGCGCGCGGCAGAACTCCCCTCACGTGCGTCGCATTGGCTGATTGTCCACATGCCGGTGAGACACTGAACAACGAATAAATACAGACCTCAAAACATAAAGCGGAAAAGAATCAATTTTGACGCTTGTGGTGGGACACTCAGAATTCCCTGAGTTCACATGAGTTCACCAAGGTAAGTCGTTTATAGGTCATTGATCCACACAAGAATAGATGGCAGGCCGTGGATATTTCCAGAAGCCTTGGTACCCACACCCAAGAGCAACTCTGGACGACCGAGAGATGTCCGACTCCACACCGTCAGACTCGTGTACCAGTACAACTAGGGCTCTCAAATCGGAGACTCAGAAGACCTCAGTCTCCAGACTCCATCTTGGACTTACGATAGTGCCGGTATCTACCATCCTCACCGGACGATAAACCTGCATCTTTTGAAACGCAGCTGTCATTAGGGTGAAACAAACCAAATGACCGTTCCCCCTAAGCATGTTACTTGTTGTTTAATCGAGACAGCATGGATCCCTGCATACTCGCTAAAACCTGCATGTGCTGTGTGACCGACCGGACGACGGCTTCCAGGCGGCTATCGACGACGTCAATTTAAAGAAAATAAAAACGAAGTCTAAAAACTGCTTTACCGCGAAATAACGAAACAGAACCGACTCCCGCCAATCGGCTCGGCTCGCCCCCCGCCCTTCCGTATTCTCAGTACACCCCTATGAACGAGTCAGAAGTACTGGTGCGTATCTGTTTTTTTTTTCCTTCTCTTCAATTATTACTGTCTCTATAACGTACGAAACACAAAACACTCTGAGTGAGGCATGGAACGAAACTTAGTGCAAATTATCACCATGGAAACCAGACAGCTGGCCAGCACTGCACTGGAATCATAACGTAAGAGTCACTACTGGCACAAGTGCAGGCCCTCTCCAGAAACCGGAGGCCCCCTCCGCCCCCAATACTGCCGCGCGCTGCCTTTCAACCCCTCCACCACCCCCCCACCCCCACCTCCATGGGGGACACGCCATATCTGCTCTCCACAGGTTCCTGTACTTGTGACACCACATGCCAGCACATGGAAACATTTAAACAAGGATTTTTTCCTGAAGAGGTGTTTAAATCCAGGTCGGGTTTCTGTGGTATTTTTTTAGTTATTTTTCCATTTTCGTTTTTTTGGCAGCCGCATTAGAGGGTCGCTGGAGTCCTGTGACGAATGGGGCCCTCAAGGCTCCTGGCGCTCCCCGCTATCTGACTTTCTGCAGCTCCTCCCGCAGCCAGGCCGGCAGCGGCTGGCCCAGGCGATGCAGCAGCTTGGACAGCTCGATGTTGTGGTCCTTGTAGTACTTGGACAGGAAAGCCCTGGACTGGGGAGACAAGGGGGACAGCGAGGGTGGGTCACTTCTCTGCCTTTGAAGGAATTTCAGTTCAGTAAAACTTTATTCATCTCCGTGGGGAAATTCTGTTTTTGCTCATCCCTCCTTACTCTCCAGGAGACACGTTTGGGGGTTTCGGAGAGCACGGTCAACCAGCATCCAGAGGCCCAGGAGCAATTGGGGTTAAGGGCCTTGCGCAAGGGCCCAACAGTAGCAACGCTCTGACAGCCGAGGGATTTGAACCAGCGACCTTCCCATCACGGACACAGAATCCTAACCCGCTGAGCCGCACGCCGCCCAGAATCTCAAAGACTTATATCACGACCCTTAAATGGGTTTGTGGACTATGAATGGATGGAGAGACAGATGGACACAAGCAGAAGAAAACGCTTCTACGATATTTACACGCATTGGTCTTTTTATTTTCTATTTTCAGGGTTAGCATGTCAAAAAAAGTATCTTCTTTAACAGTGTAGTAATAAACATTATAATAAACATCTGTCTCCTCACTACTGGCCCACCGCTAGGTCATCATTTAACCCAGAAGATCTGTAAGATGAGTAGAAAGAGGGGTAACGTGAACCGGGCCGAGGTGACAGGACGGTAAGAAGTCTGTACTTCCCTCATGACCCAGTCTTTAGTTCTGGCTTTCCTTGCTTGAGCTAAACCACACTGTAATTACTGACAGCGTGAAGGCAGCACAGAGATGCGCGGGTGGGTCTCAGCCAGCTTATCTGCCGGTCAGCGCATGCCTTCAGAGAAAGGCCATGGATCTGTATGGATAGCGTCACGGTCCCTGTGGTTGTTCCTCCGCAAGCCGGGCAGAACCTCTCTCCGCTCCTCACAGCCATCATTTGCTATGCATTGGATGAGGCGGTTCTGTCCAGGGACTGATCCCTATCTGCTGCCATTTTTCTTTGCTTTGGGGGGGCCTTCGACGGAAGGGGCAATATGACTCCTCGTAATTAGGTTGTAACACCCCCCCCACCTGCCTCCCGGTGTGCGATTTTTCTGCCAGATGCTCTTCTCCTCGGGGGATTCTCGCCATGGCGATGGCGGAATGTCACATTGCAGCATTGTCAGGAAGTCAGAAATGCCCCAAGTAAAAAGTTCAGGGGCACTTAAGGAGAATTATGATTAATTGAGTTTTTAATTAGTGAAGCACATATTGTTTTCCTGGAGGACTGATAACTGCGTAAGATTAAATACAGAGAAATAGGAGGCTAACAGATCAGCTGCTGAAAAGCAGAAGGTGTACTTTCACATGAATGGGAATGCGATATGAAGAAAAATGAATACCAGACATGCTAGACATAACACCGTTATAATATATATATATATAATTATATATATATGTGTGTCGATTGTATTTAAATTACATTGTGGGACCAAATGTACCCCATTTGTTTTTTGTGTGTGATATAAATAATATATATATACACACACACACACATACACAGAGCTCTGGAAAAAAATTTTGAGGAAAAAAAAAAGAACTTTTGAAAAATCTGCATTTTTAAGTCCAGGTTTAATCCTGGTTCTGCTGGCAGAGGCTACACTGTGCGACAGGCTGCTACCAGGCTCAAAGTTTATAAGACAGCAGGACAGAAGAATAAGGTGAAGCAGGAGACACTGGGAATGATGAGAAAGCAGCCAGACAGAGGGCAGAAGCGACTTTCTAATGCCAGAGATGACTGTCAGCTTATCCGGCAGTGCATCATGAATCAGAGGATGACCTCAAGTGACCTTCAGGAGGAATGGGAAACATTAAGTGCAGGTGTGAAGTGCACTGCTAGGACAGTGTGTATCAGGCTCTTAGAAGCAAGGAAGAAAGCAAGGAAGAAGTCCTTCATCAATGCGAAACAGGGAAGAACCAGGCTGGAGTCGGCAAAAACCCATCATGAGAAATGAGTGAAAATTTTGCTGTGGTCTCAGTTTTTTTAAGAGCTGAGTGTATGTAGGGATTAATACAGAAAAAAATATATCTACATACAACTTACATTGTTACACAGCTGCAGAGGCAAAGACGCACCTGACGCGTAGCGGAATGCGTTTAAAGACGTATAATGCGCGACATGTTGTGGTTACTACACATCCTACTTACGGTGGTACCTAAATTACTTTTTTGTTAAAGATAAACAATTTTGTATTTTTCGCATTTTAAGCAATGTTAGAATTAAAGATTATAACAGTGCATTGATTGACTACTCTGATTTACTGGTTGGAACTACTTGTACGCTTATAGGAAATTAATGAAGACCCTCCTGACCAATCAGATTTGAGAATTAAAAAGTGCTATGGTATAAATATATATTACTTCCAGAATTTCTGCCTGGGATCAATAGTCTTGCTTTATCTGAAATACTTAAATAAGCAAAACTTTGAGATGTGTTAATATCATTGGTACTTCTCAGCAAACGGACACATATAGCAAAATAACTTGTCCGTTTATATATTTGCAGGAACGTCTCACAGTCTAACAGCATCTCCTCTTCTCAGCTTAGCTTAGCACTGGTGTCACTGTATTCCTAGAAAACCCCTCGTCAATCAGGCTGCTTCATAACATTCTGATGGGCCCTCAGACTCATCAGTGGACATCGTTATTCCGTGCGATTCCACGCCCCCACACTCCACAGATTCCACAATTGCGACAATCAAAGTCACCAGGCTGAGTGAAATTGCACAATTAAATTCTCTTGGGTAGCTGTAGGGCCAGGCAGACATTTCCGATAAAATAATTGCATTAACCCATGCTAGCTACTGTACTATTGTATTTTGTTGGATTTTCCGCAATTTCTTTTCTTCACCTTTAACCTGGAAGCGTCTTATCCAGCTGATGACACACACTCTCTTCCAGTCGTAAAGTAGTTTGACAAAGCTAATAGCAAACCACACTGCCAAGGGAAGAGATTCAGTTTGGTGGAGAAGGAAATGAGTTAATTAGCAGTAGGTTGGGTTGGACTTGTTTTCCGTGGGAAAGTCTACTGTACTCCCATTAGTCAATAAACCTTTGAAACTTTAAAGCCCCTTTAAAAATGCAGTCTGCTAAAAGGTGATGCTTTAACGTTGACATATCCTAAATCGCTAAAATATACAGACATTAAGATACATTTCTTAGTTTAAATAATGTTATATATACTTATGGAATTAATACTACTTCATACTGTAATACTGGAAATGGTAGTAACCACATCTAAGGTTTTCGTTGTAATTATTGAAACTTCCTTTATGTAAAAACTGTGAAAACAAAACAAAAAAATAATATTTTTTTGAGACATTATGCTAATTTGTCAAATTAAGGGCTCTCTTTTTTTGAAGGTTTTTATTTTATGGCTTAAAACAAAGGCCTCCCTTACTCAGCTGTATGTACTGCTAACTGATACCCTTCAGACGGCTTAAAGAACACTCAAAAGACTCTTGAAATGGAACTCTTTCTCTCTACAGCCGTTTCTCTGTAATTCCCTTGCAGTCTCAAGTTAGTCAATGCCCACAATATCACAGGCTCTCCAAATTCTCTATTACATTACATAATATTTATATCACTGAATTGTTGAATTGCTATATGCTTGGGTTTAAAGGCATAATCCATTTAACATCTGCATGATTGTAAGCAGTAGGACCCACAATGCTGGGTGAAAATGTGGTTGGATCCATCCAGTTTATCCAGGCCCAAACGACTGTCTGATTCCGGAAGAAGAATGAGCTTTAGAGATGAGTCACCATCTAACTGCCGCTTGTTGCCGAAAGAAGCCAAACGTTAACTAGCAGGTATGTGCTATACAGAAAAAGCTACTGGATAAAATCTCTGTCTGTCCGTCTCACTTTCTGTGTGTCGGTTGGTCGGTTAATTCAAGACAATTTTTAATCAGGACCAATCACCAGGAAATTCTGTCACCTACTCATACACGTTCATATTCTTTTGTCAAATACACAGCAAGCAAAACAGACAAGAAGCTGTGATTTTTAAGTGCAAATGGTGAGATACCTCCGCGGTCATGGGGGGGTACTTTCGTCCTTTGCTTTTCCCCAGGCATTTCGTCTTCCCACCTTCTAGCAGCTGACACCAAAATCCCTTCTGAGGATCGAACCTGAAAAAAAACCAGAAGGCAACAGCTTTACCCACACTGGGACCGATGGGATCAGAAAATGATCACGTTAATCCAGTACTTCTCACATCTGGATGATTTTCAGTGTTCGTCTGTCTGTTTTTATAAGGCTCTTGGCATTTCGGCATCCGCGCGAGAGTCGGCTGAACTTTTTGCTAATCGGCAAACGAGATCCTCACACTGAGTTCCATTCTCTCAGGCATCCACATAGCTAAGCGCTGAAAAAATGGAAGAACGTCAGAGGTTAACGCTTCCCAGAACGAATATCTTTAGAATGAATTAGAATAGCTTAAAGAATACCGCTATGATGCACGAAAAACAAATGAGAGCACTGTACCATTTACAGCATTTCCCCTCACCGCCGGTACTCCCTGGCAGTCCATTAACTCAAACTGAGGTCTCAGCATCTTTGAAAACAAACATCTCTCTTCAACCAATCAGTATAGTGCGGAGGTGGAGCTTGGATAACAGGAAGTGGCACTGGCTAAATGCTCTGGGGAGTTCCGCTTTGCGAGAGGCCACGTTCGGATGAGGCTAACCGGAGTGTAGCCCTGGATGTTAATAAAGCGCCTTGCGTATCACATGATTGATGGACCTGTCGGGCTGGTGCATGCTGAGCTGGCTGTCGGCTGACATGGGAGCAACGGCGACATACCCTCCCGGTGCTGAGATAAGCAGCTATCTGATATCTGTATTACTGCTCAGCCCCACGTCCTAAACATCCAAACGGCACCTTCCATCTCACCCGGGGGCTCCCAGGTGTCGCATCACTCATGCAGGCGTGGGACCACAGGGAATCCCTGTTCGTACACTGGAACTGAAACGGACGCGAGGCTCTGCTCAGCCGCTTCTCATCCGAAGCTTTTTTCTTCACCTTGCTGACCAATAAGGCGTGTTCTTTGTAAATTTTTGCAGTCGGGGGGTCCAGAAAGTACAAATCCAGACCAAGATTTTGTTTCAACCAACCAGTTGAGTAATGGGTCAAGTTCTCCCCAAACGAGCTTGATGGGCCGATTGGCCTCCTCTCATTTGTAAATTTCTTAAGTTCTTATGACTCTTTATTTTCAATTGGTTGGTTGAAACAAAATCTTGGTCTGGATTTGTACTTTCTGGACCTGAACTTTCCACCTCTGCATGTAAACTTCTGCATACATGTCCAGCCTAGCTGCAGTGAAAACTGTGAGATGGGTGATTAAAAATGAAGATGCCACCCTTGGGCAATTGCCAGTATCAGCTCCTGACCGGGCTGTGGGGGCTTTATGTTTCCTACTGGCTTACTCACCCATGTGAGAAAAAAAAATAAAATAAAAATCAAGACTAGTAAATGAACTCATTTAATTATAACAGCATGAAGGATCATCCAGCTTGAATGCAGAGAAACTCACGTCAAAGCCTGAGAGTAATTGTAATATGGAGACACTCCTAAGAACTTCTGAACTTCATCCATGACAGCAGCAGGGTCGTTTCTCAACTGCTGCCCGTCGATGATCAGAAGCTACGAAAACGGGGAGGGGGTCGCCGATTAGACTGCAGAGCGGCTGAGATTCATGCATTTCAATAAATTATCCCCAATTATTTTTTCCCAGCTACTTTCACGTAGTACACAATTACAATTAAATAAACTGGATAGTTTTATGGATATCTGTAACTACTTAGATCATTCCAGGCACACCTAATATGTTTGGAAGTTGAGAATACTGAATGTAAATTCAGAATGTGTTCTTCACCCTGGCCCACCAGTAGGGGGCGGTGTGTTACCTGGCTAGGGGGGAAGTAGGTGAGCCATCGCTCGAGGTGG
The DNA here is from genome assembly GCA_026779585.1 of Mormyrus proboscirostris. Classification (NCBI taxonomy): domain Eukaryota; kingdom Metazoa; phylum Chordata; class Actinopteri; order Osteoglossiformes; family Mormyridae; genus Mormyrus; species Mormyrus proboscirostris. The sequence goes on along the minus strand of JAODKF010000055.1, from coordinate 761,898 downwards.
GTGGCATACAGGCCTGGGACAAGGCAGCGGCTTTGGAGGGAGCGCAGCTCAGCCGGGGAGTGATGTCCTGCGGAGATCACCTCGTAGAAGCTGAATTGGAGGGCGGTGCGGTCCTCGTGGGCCCTCTGGTGCTACAGGGTGGGGGGGGGGGACCCACAGGTGGCTGTGTTTAATCATAGGCTTTAGAGAGTGCATAGAAAGCAGCTGTTTACCGCGACAGGCCACAAGCGTCCCCCCTCACGGGAGATTAATCCCTGCTAGCGGAAGACCGATGCGTCTGGGAATCTTGTCTATTAACAGAAGGCGCAATAAAAGAGGAGCTCCCCACTACCACAACAAGAGGGAAAGTCATTTGTCCTTTTCGAATCCCGCTGTTCGTTATCCGAAAAGGCGCCCACGTGTCCCTGGGAACGAATGCGAGGCGAAAACCCGGTACGGAATCGCATTGGTCTCAGCGGATCGATACGAGACCCTAGCAGGTGCTGATTTAGATGGTGGCAATTAAGGCAGAGACAGAAACTCATAAGTGAGCAGTAAGTCAATTAACGCCTGAGGCCACGCCCCTTTCCACGCTTCCAGGGGGGACGATGGAATTCATCTCGAATGAAGCCTCATCCATTAAGTGCAGGAAATTGAAGAGACAGCTTCTGGTGAGCGCAGTGCTCTCTCAGCAGTAATAATTGCACGCCGGGCCCGCAGGACATGCTGTTGATGAGATTTCTCTCCATTCCTCGGTCCCACCTCGCCCCCCCTCCCGCGCACTCCCCCCACCTCCGTGCTGAGCGTGTCTGAGTGTCACATGGGGGGGAACCAGGGCGATGTGAGGTGGCGGGGCCGACGCGACGGTAGAGAAAGCTATCCATCACGACACTGTTTGCAAATACCTCTGATATGACTTTCCGTATGTCTGTTTTTACAAACTCAGTGTGTCTGTTGTATTATTTGGGATTGTTTCATTCCCGAGAACAATATATTGTACCAGAATAGCTCCAGAATTGCTACACACTGCCATTTAATGATTAGCGTTGTTGAAACTGAAATAACTGAATTTAAATTTGAAATGAAGTGAAATTGAGACTGAAGTTGCCTTACATTTGTAGGGTTGTGGGTTCAAATCCCACCCCTGGGTCTGTGTGCCTGCAATCTGTATGTTCATCCTGTGTCAGAACACATTCCCACCATGTCCAAAATCAATCTGGTAAACAGGAGCCTTTAAATGGTTTTTGAATGCTATTACGGTTCCGTTTTTTTGATTAAGTTTTTAGTATAGTATTTAAAATTTCCATTCGAAAATCAGTTCAGTTTTAATTAATTTTCAGTGTGGCTTTACTAGTTTTAATTTTAAAGGTAAATTGTTACGCTCCGCGGTGCAGGTGAGCAGAGCCGGACGGACGGTGAAAACGGGGTTTTAATGGTTGAAGACACAGACATCCACGAACATGTTAACACTACATCAATGACCGAACTGGGGAAACTAACGGAAACGCGGACTAAATATAATGGACTAGTGACAACAATCGGGAACAGCTGTTACACACGGGGAATCCACACGGGGTTGATGAGGGGGCGTGGCACGCGAGAGGAGCGGACGATCGGGGCATGACAAAATTTCTGTTTAGTGTATATTTTAGTTTCAGTTCAAGTTATTTATATCAGTAATTTTTTTTCCAGAGAGAGACCAAAAGCTGTAGAGATATTTTATGTGTGTGAGAGAATCCCACATAAATACACAGTGTACTAATGATGTTTGTTTTTATTTTATTTAGTTAGTTTTGGAAGCAATATTTATTGTCTCCGATTGGTCGTAGCATTTATTTTATTTTCATATTTTACTTCATTTCCGTTTTCGTAGATGTTTCCTTCCTGCTTTAGTTTTCCTTAATGACCCGGGTGTGAATGTCCGCCTGCCAATGGACTCACATGCCACCTACAGCGTCCCGCGTCTCACACCCAGAGCTTTCTGGGACAGACTGCCCGCTCGCTGTCACCTCGTACTGGATAAACTCTAAAGACAAATGAGTGATGGATGACCATCTATGTGTGATGTCAGCAGCAATGCTTAATCTTAGCTCTGAAAACTGTGAAGTTTAAACTTAAATTTAAAAAAAAACACAAAGGTTAGACATCATCAACTGTGCTCCAAATACCAGTTCAGCTACTAGCTTTCAGGCATCCCTAGAAATGAATTATCAATTAAAACCAAAGAAAGCCTTAATATAAACCGTTGCGAATGAGACTTTTCACGTGGGGAATATTATGGTCTGTAAAAGCCTATACGGAGGGCCTGACCTTTCCTTCGGAGACCATTCGGGGGAAAAATGGCTTTTTAGCAAACACGCCACCCTGGGTACGGCTGCCATTAAGCTTCAGCACAAAGAAATCAACACTAATGCTGCCCTGGGGCTCTGGGAGAGGAGGAGAAAAACATGGGGGGGGGGCCGGCTCCCTCCACGCCGATCTGGGGACTTATAATTTCAGCTGATGTATTCTGGACAGCAGCAAGTCAATAAAAAACGCACAGCGTCGAAGTTGAAACTGAGGTCGACTGTATGTCTTTGCCACCCCCCTCCCAAAACACACGCCTGCCTGAGACAGACTGTTAAGAAGCCTGGGTGTTCAGTTCTGGGGGCTTGTGGCTCTGACCGCCATTATTACGCTAGCTCTGCCCTATTGGATGCCATCAGTCACATGACTCAGAGAGTCCAGGACCCCATGCCGAGTCGTCCAGCACGTGCCTGACCACTACGCTGAATTCACACCCGAGGATTAATAAAACCCAGAGTGGAGACTTTGGCAAGCTAACCAAATTTTTAATAGAACAGTCATATCCGTGCAGATCGTCACCGTCGTTCGCTATCAACGCAAACGGAACAATCCTCTTGAGGATTGTGGTGCTTTAATTAGCAGAAGGAACTTGAGTAGAAGCTGGAAGTGGTGTGGGGGAGGGGTGCTGTTACCTGGTACCAAGAGTAAGCTCTGTCCGAGGGGTTGATTAGCAGCGTAATGATTTTGGCTTTGGGCAGCAGAGCGGCTGCCCGCCCGGGAGAATCCTCAGACGGGAAGTAGTTGGCACTCTTCTCAAACAGGAAGTCGGTGGTGACATTCGAAGGGACTGGGAAAAACTCCATGTACCTGCGGGAGGGAAAAAAAAGAGAATTAAATAACCATGCGTTGTGCAGAAATGCTTAGCCAGTACAGGCTGGCGGTGAGCCTGGAGCGATTCCCAGAAAGCACAAGACAACGGGCGCAGGAGCACGCTGAGTGCATCACTGGGCACGCTCACACACAACGCACTAGTCTGATTTAGGGACCGAAATCTGCCTAAGCGCATGTTTTTGTACGCTGGAGGGGAAACCTGCATGAGCGTGGGGGAGGACATGCCGGCTTCACATACACAGAGTGGGGCAGGGGGCGGCCCCCAACTGTACAGGGGGCCATGCCAACAAACATATGTATATACAGGGACACACACACGCATATACACGCATACACACATTACCAATCAAAAGGTTGAACAGATCAACTCATGGAATTATGCACTGACCAAAAAAGTATTAAACAAAAATTTATAATTTGTTGGGTTGGGACTCAGAAGGTTGCTGGTTTAAATCCCCAAGGTCGGCGGAGGGATCCCACCACTAGGCCCCTAAGCAAGTCCTTTAACCCCATTTGCTCCAGGGTCTGGCTGGACCTCCTTTCTCCTCTACGCCAGCTTTATAAGGTGGCCTCCTGAGATGCTTTTCTAGCTGTCCTGATCCTGAAGGACGTCTCCCATATATGCTGACCGCTCACGGGCTGCTTTTTCTCTGGTCAGGCTTTTCCAAAAACATCTCCGCTGTGTTGAGGTCAGACGGCCAGGTCATGTGGTTTAACACTGTCCGCATCCTATCGCATTTTTCCCCTCAAGTATATTTACTTTATGCATCGGTGCCACTAGAGATTTTGGACACCATGACATAAATATACTGGGCCCCCAACCACAAACCAACCCAATTATGTTCCAGTTTTTTTAGGGCCCCTGTCACTTGGAATCATGCCGACTCCCTCGCCCTTTATAGCACCCCTCTACCTATCTACCTCTGGGACCCGGGTTTGAGTCTCCGCCTGGGTTACATGTGTGTGGAGTTTGCATGTTCTCCCTGTGTCGTCGTGGGGTTTCCTCCGGGTACTCCGGTTTCCCCCCACAGTCCAAAGACATGCTGAGGCTAATTGGAGTTAATAAATTGCCCGCAGGTGTGCATGTGTGAGTGAATGGTAACAGTGTGTGAGTGTGCCCTGCGATGGGTGGCTCCCTGTCCAGGGTTGATCCCTGCCTCGTGCCCATTGCTTCCGGGATAGGCTCCGGACCCCCCACGACCCAATAGGATAAAGCGTTGGAAAATGAATGAATGAATGAATGAACACACATATCATAAGCCTCTATAAGTTGTCTTATTACTTTGAACCGCTAATAAACTCTTGTGTAGTATCCGGTGCACCAGAATATTTGGAGAAAGCTCTGTGTTTGGGGCATCACTGCCACACATTATGACCTGGCCATTTCAGCTGGCAGGCTCACGCCGTTCACTAGAGTGGCACAAGGGCACGTCACGCCGGCATTAAGCCGCCCGAGACGGGAATTACAGATCACCGTGACTGTTCAGTCTGTACCCCAAGCATCCTTGCCGGGTGCAGGCCGGGAGCATATGAGTTAATATGTCCCCGTCTTCCTACAGCTGCCGTCTACGGTGCACGTGGATGTGCGTTCAGCCTGAACAAACCTCTGATTTATTGCCCAGCGCAGTCTGCCTTCGGGCCCCTGTACTCATGCAGCCGTTTCCCAGCCGTCTCCCTGGAACTTTTGTCCTTTTACTCCCTTTCATTAACATATGTTTTACTTCCAGTGCCGCTGATTTCTGTTTATAAATCGCTTTGCTTCTACTCAATAGAAAATAGCTTAAATTTCTCATCTGAATCTGGCCCTGGTTCTATGAATTTACATGCCCTTCCTGTGTTTTCCTGCGTGTGCCGGTTTCCTCCCACAGTCCAAACACAGCCACAATATTTACATTTACCTTTAATTTATTTAGCAGGCACTTTTATCTGAAGTGACAAACATTCTTTTTGTTTGAGAGAGCGGGGACAGCCTGCCCCTGGCATAGCTGGGGGGTTAGGACTTTACTCAAGGGCGCAATAAATACTAACCCAGCCTGCAATATATTTGTGAACCGCAAATCTGACTGACCGTATGAATGAATGAAAGTACAGTCATTCGTCGCTTAACAATGAGGAAACGAATGCGTCGTTAGACAGTTGTGTGATCAAAGAGTGTACTTACACAAACCTACTAAACACAGTGGATTTATGGCCTGAAAACGATTAAATGATAGTAAATATACGAGTAACATAGTTGCTTTTTATCATTATCAAATATTATGCACTGTACATAATTGCATGTGCATGCCTTTTATACGACTGGTGGCTCAGGAAGTTTGCTTACACCAGCATCACCACAAACACGTGAGAAACGTGTCACGCTATGACGCTGCGACAGCTAATTTCTGATTTCCATTATAATTTAATGACGCCACATCACATAAGCAGCCCGTCGCTGACCGAGACATTGTCATGCGGCGCATGACTGAATGTAGAGATGCATTGCGATATACTGAATTGTACGGTGCCCCCAAGGGGACACACAACAAATCCATGGGAATTAAGCATTAATACTATATCTGTGTATATTAGTATATTAGGTCAAAGTGAAAATCAAATCGGGTGATCCATTACCGTTGGATCTGTGGGAATGCGCATCACAGCAAAAGGTCACAAGACAGGGTTGCGAGGGAACGCAAGAACACACAACGGTAAAAAAAAAATATTTTGCAACCCTGTCACTTTAGGGGCCCCACAGATGTGCAGTGCAAATCAAATCAGGCAGATGATTCAGTAGTGAACTGAGAAACAGACTGAGATTCACCATCAAAGATCTAGGTAGCAAATATTTGAAAGTCTATTTCTCAAACGCACAAGACCTGTTCATAATCAAGGCCGCAAAACTTTGTTTTCGCTGTTCTTTGTCCTCTACCCTGATTTGTCCTACTAAACCTTCCTTCTTTATTGATTGCGACACGCCGCATAATATTCCTTGATATCACCATTACCCTGCTCTGCTGAAGTACGTCAAGGCTCCGCTTTTTTTGGCTCTATTGCCCTGCTCAGAGGACGCCTTCGGCCCTTTTCCATATCTTGTCCTTCCATTCTGCTGTTGATTACAGACGATAATGAACTAAATGCCCATTACACGGCATCCTGATCTTTAAAAAGTACTCTCGACACCACTGCCGTGCTAAGACACGTGTTCAAGGGCCCTCGGGTGCTGCGGGTGCTCCCTGGCTGATTTTGCGTGATCATCACTTATCGAAAAGGGCTGCTTGGAACCTCAAAAGAGGGACACAATCAATCACGTAGGCAAACTGCCCCCCCCTCCATCCCTGCATGTGCTGGCTCAATACTCCTCAAATTTATTGTGGGCTTTGCTGTGCCTGGTAAGCGTGAATATCCCCAGCTCACTATTGTGTATTGTTTCAGCGTGCCATACATGTTTATGTGAATATCCCCAGCTCACTATTGTGTATTGTTTCAGCGTGCCATACATGTTTATGTGAATATCCCCAGCTCACTAT
>JAODKF010000055.1:713345-739254 GCA_026779585.1 Mormyrus proboscirostris | reverse complement strand
GCGGCTGGGAACACGGGTACAGAGGGGCCGGTAGTGCGGCTGAGAACACGGGTACAGACGGGCCGGTAGTGCGGCTGCGAACACGGGTACAGAGGGGCCGGTAGTGCGGCTGCGAACACGGGTACAGACGGGCCGGTAGTGCGGCTGCGAACACGGGTACAGAGGGGCCGGTAGTGCGGCTGAGAACACGGGTGCAGACGGGCAGGTAGTGCGGCTGAGAACACGGGTGCAGACGGGCCGGTAGTGCGCCCAGGTCACATCCTCTGCAGCAGTGACTGAAACAGGTAACATGGTCCAAAACCAACACATTACATTTCTGTACAAATACATAAATAATACTCCAGCAACGCAAGCAATGCTGAGATGAAAAATAACCTTGCATTCTGCCAACAGGCTCCCAGGTTTTAATATGTTGCATGCTGTCACTTGTTTGTTAGGTATTTAAAGGGACCTATACCGGCATCTGTAGTACACAGAACCAGCTCTGTCAGGGCAGGATCTGCAGGGAAATATGATCCTCTGTGAAGAGGGAAGGCTACAAAGCAATGATCAGAGGTTAAAACTCCCTGTCATTTCAGATAACTTCAAAATTCAAAAGCAGCTGGTGCGGGTTCTTTAAATAAATCTTAGCGGAACACAAATAGAACACTACTTAAAAAGAGCTTCACAGAATATTTTAGAAACACTTATGATGATGATGATGAGGTGGTATGGTGACTTGCGGGTATCAATGTTGTTTTGCACCTGCAGGGTTATGGGTTCAAATCCCACCTCCATTTGGTGTGTGTGTGTCTGTGTGTGTGGAATCTGCATGCAGGGTGAACACAGCCTTGCATCCTTTGCGGACTTAGACATTCCGAACCCTGAGCAGTATAAGCAGGGGGAAGATGGAAGGATATATACTGTGATGATCAGCACAAAGGTATAATTTTATCCAACACGTAAAAAAAAAAAAAAAAAAAAACACTAAAAGCATCTTCCTCCAATCAGGTTGAGGCATTTATACTTGCACAGTGGTTCAGTGTATGATTTCTTGTTACACATCTTGGTGTGCATCCATATTAAATTCGATATTTGAATTAACCAGCCCCTTAGCATCACACTGAATTAGGTTGATTAAGAGCATCTACAAAGCAATTATGTTCTTGATATACCCAGTACTACAAGTTAATTCAGATGCTTTGCTGTAAATACGTAAGTGGGCGTAATGTTAACAGCGCTCATGTAGACCTGCTTGTTTTAATAATTGAAGTTCTCCAGTTATAAAGGGCCACTTTGATTCTGCGACATCGTTAAGTCCGCAAATGAAGCAAAGGAACTGCAAACAATAGTACAAGGCAAACAAGGTAAACAGTTTACGTTCGATAAGTCTTTGTTTGTGCACAGGGGAGCTTCGAGGGAGGAGAGAGTGGAGTCTACCTCAAAAGGACAACAAAGTCAGTTGAGAAGCTGAGATAGGATTAAACCGGGAAATGTAATTTTTCTCATCACTGATCCATTGCACAATTTCAGAGACATATCAAGGGGTTGCAAGTGCAGCAAGTGCATGTTCTGGGTTTAAGAGGCATGGTAGGTTTACAGCAGCGCGACACGCTATCCGTTCATGCATATTCTAGTAAAATGAAGTGCTGCTTGTAGGTCCTGTGACTTCATATCTTTGAGGTTTACTCCAGTCTTTGGTGTAGAGATGAATAACAGATGGCAAACCCCAGAAAGTGTCATCCATTCTACTTTAAGTTATCTCCTTTATAACACATTGCTGTATATTTCAGTTTGTGCTTATATCTTCGTTCATCTTCCACAAGTTTATCCAACCCAGGGTCATCTGAAGCCTGAGGTTATAAATGTTCTCTCTTAATGAATGTATGGAATTAAATGTTGAAAATCAAAAAAGTCAAATAAAGAATAACATTTAAAAATAGCTTCACGCCATAGTTTGGTAAAGCACTCGCATGACGTTGTGGGTTTGAATCCCAAATCCAGCATATTCTCCCTGTATTGAACAGGTTCCCAATGGGTCCTACAGTACTTCCCACAGTCCGAACACATGCAGTGTGTGAGTCAGTGTGCCCTGTATCCTGCTTTGTACCCTGTATTCCCTGGGATGGGTTCGAGGATAAGCAGGAAAAAAAGCAAACATAAATGTGTGTAATATCATTGACAGTGGCAGATATGAAAACAGACCTGTAAAGAAATGTATGCAATACTGAAAAGCATTCGAAATCTCATTGATTATTTACAACAATCATGTTACTATCTGTTAGTATAGTACTGCTGAGCACATTTTGTGTGATATTTTTTTCCTTTGCTGTGCGTCCAATATTCAGTTATTTTGTTATTGAGACAGACATTAGTCTTTGTTGCAAAACCAAATTCTGAACGTGAACTGCACTATAGCTCAAAATGGTTCGAATAGATACGTTGCTCAGTCATTTAAAAATAGCACACGAACTGGATACAAATATACAGTTTTAATGCAATATTTTTGTAGAATGATATGACACTTATTTTAATGATAAAAACGGAAAAAAGTATCGGCGAACAAACACTCAAGCACCCACCTGTAAGGTTCCTACCTATTATCAAACCCTAATATACTCTCTACCGCAGGGATTTGTTGAGATCTTTACTCTCACTCCAATTCCAGGGGAGTTTTACAAAAACCTTGACATCAAACTTGGAATTAGACATAGCATTCTCCTTTGACTCACAAGATATCACAATCTGCTGCCCCAAGCTACTCTGGGAATCATCTAGCGTCAAGGGCCAAATTTGGATTACATGCTTGCAGAACCGTGCACAAAAGTGATGATGCCTCAGTTTTTTCCCCCCACCCCCAAAAGACGTCAGAATTTCACCTCCCCCGTAACTAGGGACACCTGCCTCTCTCAGCTGCATGTTGTCATGTGCGAATAAAGTGCAATTACCCCAAATGCATCTAGTTTAATGACATATCATGTGTCAACAGCGATTTAGAAAGGCATTTGAAATGTTTTGCAACAATAATCAAATAGCTGGCTGCAATATCTACAAAATTGCTTGGCTGCAAGGTTGAATTCCAAAGCAAACCGACATTTTTGTGCCATCAAAGTAAAACAGAAACGTTACAAAGAATGAAAGGAAGACGGATGTTAATGATTGAACTTGTCACCACTACTAACACCATTAGTGTTGATCACCACCAAATCTCCAAGGGAAACAGCACATGAATATCAGATATGTCTAATTATTTAAAATGACAGCAAGCTTCCCTTCCTCTGTTCCAGGTCCTAGTCTGGGGGTAGCAGCCCAGAAATGAATAAATCAGTTTTTCAAAAGACGATATGAAGTCAGGGGTTTGTTCCACGCATGAAAACTAACTGTTGGATGGTGCCCAGCCATCTTTATCAGACTTCGTTGCTTTGGATCTGAACAGCCATTAGGTGAAGTTTCATTGATTCTTCAAGGTTTTCTTCCCCCCCTGGTGGAAGGTCACGGTCTGATTTCCAGCGTGGGCTGGCCTGGAGGAGGAGGGACCTGGGCCCTGGTTATATGTGTGTGCCGGCTTGGTGTAAGTCGGCGTGAATATTTCTGTGTCATAGTAGGAGAGCCAATCAGAGGTGGCCTGCCACTCGGGTCAGACCCACCAGAGTTTGCTCTACATCCCCAACATGTGGGTGATTTCAGAAACGGGGACCTTAAATAAACCTTGTAGGGCAGAGTCATTTTCAGGGTTGCACACACCATCTGGAAGGGTCTGGAAGATTTCAGCGATGCATATAAACAAAACTAAACAAAAACAAAACAAAAAAAATGGGCAGAGGATGGAAAAGGACAGGAACAGAGAAGGATTAAAAAGATATATGATTGCAGAATTTCTATCATTTGGGGCTGTAGTATTTTCTACTGTATTTCAGGACTGTACTTCATTGACACATTTTCAGGGTCAATAAATGTGATACTTTTCCCTGTCTGGCCTTCAACAAAACGGAAGGAGGAAATCTTATTGGGTTCACTTGACTTAAATAGTGCGAGAGCGGCTTTGACATGAGGTATTCTCAGAGGCTTTCGTCAATGACCATTCAGCGTTCAGAGAATCATCACAATGTTTGGCTACTACAGTTTGTCCACAGAAAGCTACAATTTTCTGCTCAGTGCTGTCTGTCCAAACACAAGTATGTATACAAAGCCCTATACTTTTGTCCACTGGGGCAGTGAAAGCGTTTGCCTATATACATATACAATATATATGCATGTCTCTGCTTTCATGTATATATTAATGTGGAAAACTGATAAATTAACCTTCAAACGGCAAATATATGTACGACTATGCTATTTTGACACTATGCTATTTATAAACACTTTCAAACAATTCAAGTCAAAAGTGCACAGAGAATATCAAATTGTTCAGCAATGAACGAATCATTAATAGTCACAGGATGCATCTCGTTTGTGGATCCCTTGGGATTAGATTGAATCTTAAGCGAGAATTCGATTAAACTTTCAAAACACCAGCATTATGAAATTGCTTCTCATGGTATTGCGAATAATTCGCATTTTGAAAACATTTTCCCTCCATTATGCTTAATCACGATTCTATTTTTCTCAGCTACAGAATTCCTGTGAGTAATTATGGCCAATAGTTCCAACGAGAAAGCCATGCTCCTCTAGATCAATTTAAACGGGCTGCCATCTAAACACACTTTTGCATCATTCATTCTGTCAACAATTCAGACAAGCCAAATAGTTAATACAAAATTTTAAATGTTAACTGCTACGAGTTTCCAGTGCTTTTCTATACCTAAACCGCGGAAACAATCCTGATTCCAAACACGCACGATATGGTGCTTGTGACCCCCATGTTTTTAAGTTTTAATTTCATAGTTTTCAAAGAGCCGCTGCAAACAGTTATTTCAGAACGACGCGAGTCACACTGTAAAGACAGCGTGCGGCTTCCATTAAAGCTCGCCTTAAAATCCGTGGATTCGGAGCGCCGATCCCTCACTGTGAAAGCTACTGCTGACACTGTAGGGCTGTTTGTATGTGTTTTTTTTCCAAAGCACAGCCTACGGAGAACACAATTACGGGCGCAGTCAATTACTCACCAGCGTGACAGCGGAGAGAAATAACACAATATCACGCCGGAATCTTATACACTATTTATGTGAGCGCATGTACAAACCGAATTAGTACATGATAAGACAGAAGCAGACAAGCGTGGACGTTTATGGACGGTTGCCGGGGATGGACTCGAACGTCACTAAACGGCAGGCAAGGTCTGCAAGGCAGGAAGCGCTGCTCTAGGAATAATATCTACTTTGGCTTAAATACTGTTTCTTCTGGAAGGGCCCGGTTTAGGGTTCTGTGACAAAGCAGATAACACAGAAGAAACAGATTCTCCCTGACACATTGACATATGTGGAGTAGGTGGAAACCACAGCGAGTTTGCATATGGTAAAAGCTCTCAACTCGAGAGCTCACGCTTGCTAGAATGATCTGAGGACGAGCAGAGGCAGGGCCTGCAGGGGTACATACCCCTGCTTCTCAGCTCTCTTCTACACTGAGCTGGCGGCCCTCTGACACTGTTAGTTAGTAGCACGCCCCCAAGTGGGCCTTGGAGTGGGCCACCACTCTGAGTCACCAACACGGTCATATCAGGTTATTACTACAGCTCTGCTCAGTCAGATGCTGGAAATTGGAAATCATATCGCTGCTATTTGCTGACTCTGGTCAAACCCGTCTGCTTCTGGATAAGAGTCTCCAAGCCTTCCCAGTCTTCATGCAACGTCACCAGCCACCTCTGCCTGATATCAACGACGTGATTCTGCAATACCAGTTTTATCATGTATGATTTTCCAGCAGTGCTTTTATTCACAGCGTTAATCAATTCCAGTGTGGTGTTTTCTCTCACAGTACATAGTCCCATGAGAAGTGACACTGCTGAGGTTTATTACCCCCACGGTGTTACGGACGACTTTTGCACTTCTGGAAATCCTTCTATGCACCCTAATATCCCATTTTACCTTTTATCGTAACAGCGTTCATGTTTTATTATATTGCCGTCTTGTTTTCCTAAGTGTATATTAAATCAATAGTATTTGCTGTACTAATGCACTATACTAATGGGACTATATTATCATAATCTGTGCAGCATGCTTGCGTTATTGATATTATTGTATACAAATAAGCTGAAACACCTCAAAAATTGTTTGGCCCCAATTATTACGCGGCAACATAACATTTTTATGAAAAGTACTATGTGTCTGTCTATGTATTATTGCAAATAAACGTATTATTGTACCACTGCTGGCCAACACATTAGGTGAGGCAGCTACTTAGGGCACGACCTTTTGGGGAGGCACAGACACCCTTGGTCTGAAATGCTCTGTCAGAGCTGTAAGCCCCACCCCTGATGAGCCCCGTGTGCTCCGATTGGTCAGCATGCCCTACACGTTACGCCCATCTTGCAGTCTGCAGACAGATACTTGTAGGCAGGCAGCCAATAAGGATTGCGTTACGCGGTGACCTCACCACGTCAAGGAAGTATGGGCTGATATTCCAACAAGGCGTTTAAGGCAGATTAGAGAAGACCAGTTTCTGGGGTGAGAGTCTTGGCGTGTACTTTGGGCCACACGACTTTGCAGACCATTTACATGCACATAAAGCTATATAACGCGCTAAAGTAAAGGGAAAAAAACTGAGAAGCGTAACAGGTGCCCCTTAATGATTAGAAATCTGAGGCAGGAGAGGAGGGAGGTGACACATTTGCTCCTGACAAAGTGTGTGATTAGCAGAAGAGCTTGGAAGCTCTGCAAGAGTAGAACACAGGCATGGTGAGGGAAGCAGCTTGGGGGGGTCATACCGGGTTCAGCAGGACGGTGAGGAAGAGCTCCCCGCCTCTGATGCTCTTATCCAGCTCTTTGGGACCCCCGGGATACTCCTTGTAGAAGATGGTGTGTGTAAACAAGCCACAGGTTTGCCGTGGAAGTACCTGCAGGGATGACAGCATGCAGCTCAGAAACACGGTTCTCCAATAAAAGCAATTTATAGCAGAACAGAGGATATGAAAATATCTGTGTGCAAATGCACCAAAACCTCTGAGATCCTGTTACATTTTTTTCCCACTTTCTTGTAAAACAGTAAGCCAGTATGTACCGAAAAACCTGGCATTATCCAAGAGATATATAATACAATCCAAAAACAAATAAAAAAAATATATATATCACTGTTAAGTCACTGCGATCAGCAGAATTGCCTTTTGTTGGAAAGTCTGGAGAACAGCTGTGTTTATCTTGTGTGATTTACACAAATGACTATTTTTTAAAAAAAAATCTAGATGCACGAGTCCTTCGAAGTAGAAAAATGGCTATAAACCGAGATGTGAAAAAGAACAATGTCATGAACGGTATTATTTCTTTACCAGCAGCCGTATAACTACATCCATACTGCGGACATGGACCATGAAAATGGGATTAATGCGGGGCTCTTTGTCGCCTTCCGGTTTCTTATTTGCAGACCAAGAGAATCCCAGCGGAATGTCACTTTGCGCAAACCTGTGACGTCACAGCCCAGGCTGTCGGTCGGCCATGGAGACATCGCACACCTTCTCTATTCTCCCCATTCTATGAGCGAAGGCTTCTCCCTACACATCTGGAGACCTTTGCATAATAGGATATCATGCAACCGGGAATGATACATAACAGGGACTGTGAACTGATGTCCTCAGAGGCCAGCTGTCAAAAAGTAGCTCTGCATTTTCCCCATTGGATTCTGAGAATGATTCCCGCCCCACCACCTTTTTTTTTTGTTTCATTGCTGCCTAAGAAAATATACGCCTTACTGTTCCGGTTCGGCGGTTTCATTAAGTCAGGAACAATCGGCATCTTAAAAATGTAAGGGTGTCTTCATTTTTGACGTAAGGGTAAAGACTTGCATGCACATATTTCTGCATTTAATGATGAAATTCATTGTTTGTTTTTCGTTAAGGAAATAGGGGTATCAGGTTATTTATGATACCTAAAAAAAAAAAGAAAGACATTTATTTGGGCTTTTGGAAAGACACAAAAATGCAGGCAACCAGGCTAGTGAAGGTGTACAGCTTTGTTAAAACGACTGGGACTTTTTTGTAAAAGTATTTTTCAAAAAAAATCAGAATAACACGGCTCAATGACATGCAGAACAAAACAAGACATGCATAAGGACCTTTGCACTCAGGGAAACATGCACAGCTAGGCTACAGAAATTGTCTTTATTGTCTAAGCCATGATAGCGGCCATACACTGACTTGGCTAGTTTTGATATTCCTGAAATACCGAAAGTCATTCAATCTGTTCTAACGGGTGGCACAATTCTTCTCTATGACCAGCGTCCTGCAGAAAACCACTACAAAAAAAAAAAATCAGTATTTCCAGGGAGCAATTCGTGTCACTTGAAGCAGTACTGAGGTCCCCTGAAACAATGCTGAATTCTCCCGCAACGGGCAAATGGGCAATACCGGTACATCACTGTGACATGCTGCACAATCTCATTTTTTTTCCCCCACAGTAGGGCTAGAAAGGCAGCCAGGCCAAATGGGCAGGAGTAAAAAGCATAGCGTGAGGAGATTAACCTGACACAGGCTCTCAGCAACTCCCACAACGGTATCAGAGTCCACCCCCGTACGCGCTGCTTCTAGGCTGATGCAAGTCCCGTCTTCTCAGTTCTCAGCTTGTTTCTTTTTTTATTATTATTTTATTTATTTTATCACTTGCTAGCGTTTTACTCTTTCTGTAGTCCCTCGGGAGCGATATAAATCAGCTGCTAATATTTGTTTCCGCTGCTCTACCTGCGCTAACAGTCGAGGCATGCTTGGAAATCTAATGAGAGGATTTTTCTGCGCATTAATGTTGCCGAGGAGCGCCTAAAACAGCGCCATTTCCCATCACAAACAAAACATTTAACTTGTGCAAGGACGTGTGCAAATTACCGGAGGGGGGAACAGTTTATATGCTGTTATATAAGACGTTCGCGTACACGCATATTATTACAGACAGTCCTATAAACACACGCATTGGCCTAATAGGTAGGAGGTGTGTGTGTGTATTTGGCTTCCTGGGCTTCTGAGTCTAACCTGGGCTGAATCGTTGTCAGTATATAAAAAGGTGATGGGTAATGAAAAACGTCGGCATAGCTGTTTGTAAATGAAATCGTTAAATTTAACTCATTGTCACTAATTAAAAACGACGCTCATATTAATTCACTTCCCAAGGATAGCACATTAGACTACTTTTACTCATTTTATTTGAGCGATCTCTAGCCGATGTCGAATATTTAGCTCTCCGTTAGGATTGCATGGGCTGTCCGGGTCTTTTGTGGTTCCGTGCACCGCTATCAGTCCCTGCGCAGCAACGCGCTTCTGAAGCACCGGCGGACCCGAAGCCGCGGACTGTCCTGCCCCGCAGCTCCGATCACAAGCCGCGTCCCAGGGGGACGAAGCTCGGCATGGATGCAATGTCTAGGTACGACATCCCCTGTTCCTGCACGCTCCCATCTTCCAGCCAAACTTACTCCTGCTACCTTCATTGATATGCAGCTTGTGTAACGCTGAATCCACTAGACATTAGAAACTTTATACAGTTTGCTCAAGCTGCCTGATTTACAAAAGGTAAAAAAGCATTTGGCTTTGATTTAATATTTTAATCTGCCCGATGCCCTAAAATTCAATTCTGCGCAAAATGCAGTAAATCCTTCATACTGAGAGTTATGGGATTGTCTTGACCGTCCCTCTTTCCTCCACGCTGGCTCCGTGATATTACTGCCTTAAATGTGGAAGCAAAATCGCACTACATTAAGTTGCTCTTCTGGATCGGGTCCTAGAAAGTGCTATAGAGACTTCGAAGCATCTTTCTTTGTGTTTGTGAGACTATTAGCTAACTACATTTTTTTAGGATTTCCAGAATACCAGCGTAGACCGGCTTGAAGTTCTTTCGACGGTGATTTAAACTATCGGTATTTTTCGGAGATACAACTGCTGAATATTGAAGCAGCTAAAAGATTACCGACCTTTAGTGTCCATCTATTAATATGAATAGCGGACCCACTTAAAATGGTAATGACGCTGCTGTCCCACAATTTAGACTAAAGCATTAAATTCTGCCCCTCCCTCCTCGCCATAGACACCCTTTTGCGGCACTTTTAAGCCACCGGCTCCTTTCACCACGGTCTGCTAAGATTAAGAAGCGCTACTGGGCATCTTTCCCACCTGCTCACGCCAGGCGCTGCAATCCCAGCCCTCACCGCCAGGCATAACACATTTATTTGTAAACCAGTTAGTACATAACTACACATGAACAGACACATACTGTGTAAATCACATGTACGGCATTCTATTTTTAATTGTTCTATTTATTTATTCATTACTGCACTGTAGTCGTGCAGTATGTGTATTGTATCTGCACTATGTCTTGAGTTTCTTGCTTGTGTATGTTATTGTGGTGTGTTATGCTCCTCGAATGCTAGCATGACAAATTCTTCCCCTGGCAGCAATAAAGTGTGTCACCCATCTACCTACAAACTGGTTGTACGATACAGTTCGTAAAATCAAACCCATCAACAATGAAGCTAAGGTCTGTATACTGTACATCTTGACTGTACAGACTGCTTAGGCCCTGGTTATAGCATTAAAATGAGTCTTAGCTGAACACAAGTGGGTGTAACCACAATCACAAAAACGCATCATGATCTCACCATTCAAACCATTTTTATAGTCTTAAAATGAGTCTTAGCTGAACACCAGTGGGTGTAACCACAATCACAAAAACGCATCATGATCTCACCATTCAAACCATTTGCCAAGGTGCTCTGGGATACATTTGACTACATACCTTTTATAGTGTAAACAGTAGTGCAGAGCTCTTCAAATATGGCCCTCAATTCCAAATCCAGGCCGTGTTTTCAGTTCTCCCAGGTAGTTGGTTTAATAATTACTGATTCTGATTGGTCAGGGGCTTCACACCTGGCTCACGGGCAAAGGAAGGCTGGAAAATCAGCAGGGCTTGAACCTTGAGGACCATGATTTGAACGGCCCTGCCCTAATGCGTCCTGATGTCTCAGCTGTCTGCTTCAGATTCAACCACCCAAGATGCATTTTAAGATCAAGTGTAAACAAGACCTCAGTGTCTCCAAAGAATGAAAGCTTTTCCAGAGCTGCATGCGGTTAACAAGACCGGGCCGAGTCCTGGGGAGTGCCACTGACGTTAGTGCAAAACCAACAAGACGGGATTTGTAAATGTACAAGATATCGACTGTATTACACGACAAAAAGCTACAGACATCTGATAATCTTACAGAGGGGCATGGATAATATAAAATAAATCTTATGTATCGATATGATACAAACTAATAAGACATAACATAAGGTGTGTGTGTGTGTATGTATATATATATATAAACTTGATCTTGTGTGTCCTAATATGTGCAGAAGTCTTAGGCAGGCAAAGAAAATGAGATTTAAATAATCGTGTTTGTGTAACGGGACACCACACGCCTGTCAAAGTCACCACTAGAATCACCACAGCGTCTGCAGCGACCACTCAGTACACCCATGTATTTCGTCACTGACCACTAGCAGGCCTCGTGTGGCTAATTAATACATCATTGAGTCATTTCACTAATTAGATTAAATAATTAAGTGAGCTGGTGGTGAAGTTTACCAAACACATGGACTGGCTGAGGTGCCCCTGAGGAGACGTTTGGAGACTGAAGCGCTGTTCATCTAGTCATCCAGCAAGATAGTAACTTTTTGGAGAAGAAAGGAAAATCTTGTTAATTTTTATTATCTTACTGTTCATTTGTCTATTGTCTAATGTGAAATTATGTTTTTTTTCTGACCAAATATACAGTTACTCCACAGATAAATAGCTTTAAACATTTTATTTAACTGCCTAAGACTTTTGCACAGTACTGTACTCGTGCATTCATGGCTTTAATGCGATAAAATGTTTGAAATGTGCGGGAGTTGACATTCAGGTGAAAACAAAGCCAGATCCTACAAGAGTTTTAGGATGTCAAATGTGCACTTCTGTAAGTCTGGCACTTGATTTGAATAAATCCATTTTTCACTAAAACAAGTGTTTGTCATGATGCTACTCCCACTGCCTTATCTACAAGCTAATTTGTACAGGAACTAAAACGCTTTCATATGTCACCTTCACTGCTGAAACGAGCCATTCCATTAAAACGCATTTGTCTCACACAGCTAAAGATGCAAGTCAGGGGTTTTGTCTTCTGCAAGTATTTAAACAGCACAAAGAACACTTTTACAAATGACCCCTGACAGATACATGTACTATCACTGCCCAGAAAAATCAGTGGTTAATTTCACAGCTACGCCTCATTAATGTCTATAGTAATCATGAGTAGTCCCATACAGTTGAAGTAAAGCTGTCATCTTGCATCACGGCTAATAGGGTATTACCGCAACACAGAGTTATTTACACTTGTTGATTGGTTGCTGAGATCCCATTACATTCTGCGCAGGGAACAAATCAAGCATTTCAAAAGTTCAGGCCAAGGTTCACCCTTATTTTTCTCATTTAGGTTCAACCCCGAGGCTGAAGCAATCCCACACTAAAGCACTCTTTCAGGACAGCGGACTCCGCGCTAAAGCACTCTTTTAGGACAGCTTTTTGCTGCAAAAGCATGTAAAGTACCTCTATTTCATTCATGAAAAACAACAAATGGAATATTTTACTGCTGTGATATACATGGATTCCATTTTTAAGAGTGTGAATACAGCCTGCCGATTCTGCCTGCTCTCGTTCACCACTGGGAGACGTATAGCTGCAATTTCAAGGGAAGATAGAAGCAAATAACCATGAAAAAAGCAGCAGCCTTAGGTCTCTGTTCTGAGTCGCTACCGAAGGCCTTTGTAATATATACATTTCATGAGTCAGGACAATTAGACACGAGTTAACATTTCATTTTCTATTCCCCCTGTGCCATTTTTTAGCACTCCCTCCTGTTCAATTCAGATACTGATTTCCCATCCCAATTAAAGTGGTGTGGTAGTTCAGTTGGTATCACCGTTGGCTCACATCAGCAGGTTCGGGTTTTATGCATGTGTGCACTGCTAGTCACATGGGGTCCCCAAGTCACGTGGGTTTCCTTCTGTAGTCCAAGGACATGCAGCAGAGTAACTCACGTCTCTCAATGGCCAGTAGAGTGTGTTTGTGTTCTGCCACAGACCGGCATCACCTCCAGGGTGTTCTTCATGCCCCTATGTTGCATGCTATATGCACCAGGCTGCCCCCACGACCTTGCTCAGGATAAGCATTTTGAAGATTTGAAGAATTACAGCTTAGCACTGTGCCAACTGCCAAGCACTGAGCCAAAATGAAAGGGCTCAAAAGAATATAAGCTTTTTTTTTTTTGCCAGCATGAAAAGGGCCGCCATGGCGATGACACGGAAACAGAGAGAGCGTTAATACGCTGTGCATCCGAGCGCTAGCTACTCTGGAGTGCGAGCCGTCTGCAGAGCGCCTCGCTTTAAACACGGCTGACGACAGGCGCGGCTGAAAGTTTCATGAGGGCACGGATGGGGGGGGTATCGCAGGGTGTCCTGTTAAGCCTGTGCTGCCGTTGCCCTCCACCAGGCCTAAGCCGGTGACAGCAAACTGAGGCTCAACTGCTTCTATACATAAATAACCGGCTCACATTTGCAGTCTTTTATACCCCTTTGTGTGCAAAAGAAGTAAAAAAAAAAAAAAATAGAATGTTACAGTAATTATTAGTCATCGTTATGTCAACCCATCAGAATTAATTGATTTTTTTTTTCCTAATAAAGAGAAAATGAAAACGCAAATATACAAAAGGGCTCTTACAAGAGACTCCTTTCAAAATCACGTTAACCAGAACCATCCCATGCTAAATGGGTCCATCCACACAAATTTTAAATGGGAAAAATTCAAATCGAAGTATTTAACTTGGGTACATTCAGTCCACATCTCTTGAACTAAAGACGCATCATCAAAAATGCCATGCGACAGAAATTCACACAGAAACACCCAAATTACTGCCCGCAACCCGCAGCGTGTTTGACATTTGGGGGGGTGCCAGTTCTGGGGCTGGCAGGCCGGTCGCTAACGTACAGAAACACGAGCGTCACGCGTGACGATCATAGGAGACGTCGTCTGTCTCTGTGCCGGAGTGAAAGCCAGGGCGGCGCTATTGTGGCGCTGCCATGAGAACCAGAACGCCTTCCAGAACGCGCTTCGCTGCCCGAACGGAGCACAGAGTCACTTACTACATGGCTGCTGTCCGCAATTTCCATCAGCCACTTTTTTATAGATATTACTAGGTTGCTTTTATATGGATGTTAAGGGAGTGTTCCTTTATTCAATTATTTGCTTTTTGACACAATGTGACTTACACTCCTTTTAAGTTATATATATCACAAAGCCATTCTGGATCTTCCTTAGGGTCCCGGTAACCCCTGTAGGTCCCGGAAGGGCAATGCCATAACTCATGAATCTTCATTAAGGTGTGTGATAGCACTGAAGCCTGTGGAGGTGAGGGTGGGGCACCAGCATGCGAGTCTGGATAATGGTACGTTTTGGCTGAAGAAATGCGGTGCCCGTTCCGGAGAATTTTTCACGTGTCCAGCCATGTCCTTCTGCCTATAGGTCCCGGAAGGGCAACCGCATCACGTGTGTATCTCGATCGAGGTGCTCAAAGGGGCAGAAGCTTACCATGATGTTGTTGTGGATGAAGCCCTTGCGGTAGCGAGCGGGCTTGAGGTGCGGGTACTCCTCCGTGCTGGTCACCCGGATTCCCCAGGCCTTCTTCCAGGCCTCATACAGCTGCATGTGCACGGGGTAGACCCCCGAGTGGTGGGGGGCCACCGCGTAGCCCATGTTGGTGGGGATGCCGTGTTCCTGCCAGGGCGCGAGGTGAGCACACGCACACGCACACGCAGAGAGAAAAACGCAAAGGGCAGCATTAGGAGGCGATACGCAATACGTCACACGATAAAAGCAAAATGGAAAAACGGCACTGAAGTCAACAGTGATTTTTTACGATGAACAACAACAACGATAATAATCTTTATTTATATAGCACTTCTCATGCATGAAATGCATTGCAAGATAGACAGATATATACAGACAGACAGATAGATAGATAGATAGATAGATAGATAGATAGATAGAAATAGAACAAAGATGGAGGAAAGAAAGGAAAGTATAATTTAAGTTATATGCAGTAGTGCTGCTGCATCTAAATAGAAACTACAGTTCCGAATGTGAATGTGCTCTGTTCAATAACTTCCTGCCCCCTAAGCTGAAATTCACGAAAACACTACTGAAGCCATTCGTTTATAATTTATAACTCCCACCGGGGTGATCCTGACCATAACGTCAACAGCTTGACCTTGAGATGGAGACGGCCTTTTAGTGTGTTAATACAGCTCCGCCGCGCGTTAGCCGAGAGCTAATGACGCGGCGCTACACCCCCGCGAGCGACGGCGGACAAGGCGCACCAGCTCGGATCTGGCCCAGCACCACGCCAATCTGGACCTTCTCCTGAAATACGATGAGTTTAACCCCCACACCTGCCTGATAAAAAAAACACACCTTTTCCATTTCTCCACCAAAGCAGACGGAATTCGAAAAAACAAGAGAATGAAAATCTAGGGGATTATTCGCCATAAAATATTCATGATGACCTTTTAGGCATTTCCAAATAGATAAATAATTAAGTGACCTTATGAAGCCTGCATCCCAAGTGCTCTCACAGTATTTCTGTACATTACGCTCTCCCTGAAGTCTACTGTCACGCTACCGTCGTCCTCTGCGGTTCCTTTGTCATTCGGAATTCTTTTCAAAGTTTTTATAAACAAGCACGAGCCTCGCTGATGTTACTTACAGCATCTTTATAGACAGACGCGGGTTTGCCATTTCCCCGGATACGCTCAAAAAGTTAAAAGTTACTTCAGCCCCCCCCACACCCCCCCAGTGTAGTACCTGTCTGTGGCCAACTGGGGGCACCACAAACACAAATGCGTGGTTTGAATGGCAGTTAACACCACCACTGTTTATAGAGCAGCTAGAAGGAAACCATAACATGGTCCTTTAGAACCCTTCATCTAACAGAAACAGTCTGTCTAGTATCACACAAACTCCTGGTAAAGAACCTCCTCTCCAAACTCCTGGTTAAGAACCTCCTCTCCAAACTCCTGGTAAAGAACCTCCTCTCCAAACTCCTGGTAAAGAACCTCCTCTCCAAACTCCTGGTAAAGAACCTCCTCTCCATTATCCCATAAATCAGTGGCCCTAACTTTTGCAGCGCTTATTTTTCTCTCTTTCTGCAGAAATATATTTTAATGCAGAAACTTGTTTTTTTATATAGATTAGCGCTGGGAACTTTTTTTGGGATAACAAAAGCCCATGTTTTGTATTTTTCCATTTTGTGAGGAGGGTGGACGTTCACAAGAACGTTCAAGGAAAAGCCAGGTGCTGATCAATTAAAGTGGATATCAAGCGTTAATGCGCTTTATTGACCGCACGATGCGCCTTTTCTGGATTTAGATATATGACTCTCAGAGAAATTGGTTTGGAAGAACAAGGTCGAGACAGGGTCAAGTAGGGCCACTTTTACTTAGGGCTACTGACAAGGTCAAGACAGGGTCAAGTAGGGCCACTTTTACTTAGGGCTACTGACAAGCTGTGACACTTGGAATAATCATTCATTTATACAGTATTATTATCGTAATTGAAAAATGTAGGGCAGGCGCACTTTTGGAAGGAGATTTCATGCTTTAACAAGCCCTTTCTTGAGGTTCGGTGGCTTTTCCGTTTATGCTGTTGAGACCGATTAGCTCTTTGCGATTTTCTTCATAGATTTTCACCTCCCGTTTCATCTCTCGCCCCGAGTGAAGGCCTCGACTCTGGCGAAACACGTTAAAATATTTATAAACCCGGCGGTGCATTAGCTATTACCTCACCACATTCTTATCTAAACAGTTGAAACATGTTGGCCTTTGTCTCCCGCAGCTGTAAAAATGTTGATCCCTGGCCCGGCTGAACCTGTGGGCGTATCGGTTACGTTTGAGCACGACCCGCATCATCACTTCGCTCGAATCCACGCTGCTTTCGAAGCGGATAAGGCATGGGGACCGTGTCAGGATGAAACCCGTTACATCTCACACATTATGTCTACCGGTTCATAGCATCAAAAAATAAATAAATAAATAAATAAATAAATAGGATGGAGAGAAAAAAGTGAAACAAAATCCCAAGCCTACAGAAGCAGTGTCATGTGAAGACAAAAAGTTTGTACGACGTGCCATCTATCTCTGTGTGGAAACGGGAACAAGTTAATGAGTGTGAAACCCCTCTGTATTTTCTCATATGATTCTCAAAGCCATAGATGTCACCTATCATCAGAGCTTAATCTAAACTCTCCCGGACTCCTTTATTTGGCTGTATTTTTCCTTTCAGCCGAGCACATGGGCTCTTGTGATCTATTGTTTTCACGTCACTGCAGCTGAAAGCCGACTCCTCTGGATACCGCTGAAGAGTTGTGCCGTAAAAGGTTCCGTACAGCACAGGGGCCTAAAGATTTTAGTCTTGCAGAATGCCCCGCTGTTTAATTCTCGCCCCCACCCCCCATGTTCTCCTGGCAAGGCTGTTGCTCACCAGTGCAAATTCTTTGTTGAGTATCATCTGCTCCATGAGCGACGACTCGTTGTGGAAGAGGTGCGGCTGCATGTGGCTCCACATGTGTGGGAACCACCAGAACTCATCCACGTATCTCAGGAGGAGGTCATCACCCTCATCCTCATCCTCCGTACCTGCAGGAGAAGCCCAACAACATTGTCTAGGGCAATTCCCAATCTGGTCTTCAGGGACCTGCAGCTGGGAGGGAACAAAAACGTGGACCGTCTGCGGGCCCCGAGGACCGGCTTGGGAAACACTGGTCTAGGGACAGAAAATAAATCACGTATAACACCCAGCACTGTTAAGTACAGAGGCTGGCACCATACCCAGAAGGCAAAAATAAAAATGCTTTACAGCCTCAACATGTGACAGAGACATGGAAATGCTTCAAAATCTTCTATTCTAAATCAGGGTTTCCCAATCTGGTCTTCAGGAGCCCACAGGCAGTCCATGTTCACACTCCCCCCCCCCCCCAGCTCCTGTTAGGGGAGCAAAAAAGTGAACTGTCTGGCAGGCAGCTCAGAGGGAGCAAAAACATGGACCGAGCACGCGTCCCGAGAACCTGATTGGTTAAACACTGCTCTAAATCATAACAAAACGTGCAAAAAAATACATGTGAAAAAAAGATGCACCAGCTGAAGATGATTTATTTCATGCTGAAAAAATATTCAAGTTTCATGACTGTTATACTGAAAACATATAATCCAAAATAATTTCTAGAGTTTCATTAGTTTCATGATACCACATAAATACGAATTCTGCTCTGTAATTTTACCTTTGTGCCTGTAACTTCTCTCATTTAAAAGGAATTACCAGCTAGTGCCTGTAAGCCAGCGTGAGCTAAAGGGTTATGGAAATAATTTGAGGGAACACTCAATTAGTTTTGTGAGTCTGAGAGTAATTGATGCCCGTTTCATTTTCGTCATCGTAATCCTCTCAGTTTCATGAGCCACCAATCCTCCTGTTGCACAAGGCTTGAAGGCTCCAGTCTTCTCCCTATGCTATCTCACAATGTCAATTATAGTCAGACAAAGCATAATAATTTAGGTGGTTCTATTAGATTTTAATACACCTGACAGTTAAAGCACTGGGAATATTACCTTGGCTCACCTTATAATAGCAACGCGCTTCTTCAGGCGGCAAACAGACATGGGCAATTATAAGCAAGACAGACAGATGTGAGGGATCTCACCGGTATGGTAGAACTTTCCGGAAAATCCGAGGTTGAACGTGAAATTGGTGATTTGAGATCGGAGAAGGTTTTGCGTGTCCAGCAGGGCCTAAAGGATCACAAACACAAACGAAACGCAAACAATGAGATTCAACGGATGGTTACGGTGCTGGAGCGAGACTGCTGAATGTTAGCGGTTCATCCGCACCTGGGAACCAGTTGCAAGGGAACCTCATTTCACTCCCTTATAAATGTCACCCACGGTTATGACGGGAAGGTTTGCAGCTAGGAAGAGCATCTAGTAAAACACTACCCACGGAAGCAAAGTGAATACAATTACATGTGAACGTGTTGTTTACTGAGGCATTAAAACGACTGCACAAAATGGGTGGACAGGCCCGTGTAAATCACATTTAAAAGACGGCTATAATTCAGGAAATGCAAAAGGACAACATTATGCATAATGCTGCAAAAAGGTCCGACCATCACTCTCACCCAGCCTGCATGAGCACGGCATTTGTTTACATTTGCCTGCTACGGATATGAAAGCAGAAACTCTTCTCCTGCTTTTAGATCTTTAATTCCACGCAACTCCAGGCATATTTCTTAGACCTCGCATAGCAGACACCATTTCCTGGGTGTCAGTGCGACATAAACCCAAATTGCCTGGCATAGTCTGTCCGGCGTCTGACCGACATGTCTAACTTTCACTGTCTGCAGATTAGCTCTGGCTGTCGCCTATGACTGATCATGCAAATTTAAATGTATTTATATTTTACACGCCGATGGGCTTGGCAGAGGTAAAGTAAGAGTATGTGTGCATACTTATTGGCTGCCAGAGGAATTCTGGCTCTCATGGCCTTAAATAAACCTTTTAAATTAGTTCATTATTTCTGGCTCTTAGACAAAATACAACACATTTCGTTAAAGCAAAGGTCAAGGCTCCTAACGCTGGGGAAACCAAGGTTTTAATGGCATTTTTCGGGTTTGGCCTGGGGAAGGTTCCAGGAGGCAGATCCTGTGTATTAACGATCTGTATCCTGCCTTCATCTACAGAAAACGTGGTATCTTTGGAGACAGCTGCTCTAATTCCAAGCGGCCGTCAAGCGACGGTTAAAACACTGAGGTTTAGACCCTTCTACCGGAAGAGAATGAAAATCCAAAGTCAGCCAACTAATTAAATACTCCCTTCTCCGGCGAAAGGCCGTAACGATCAATACGGCCTAGTTGTTTTGGAGGGGGAGGATGATTTATAGAACGCACAGGGCAGATGGCAGATTCATGGCGCCAACATGAATTTTCTGATATCTTTCTCATGGAGTGCGCTTGAATGCGATCTACGTTATTTCGCAGTGCATGCGGCTGTGCTCATTTTGCAGAGGGTGTGCATATACATGTGTGTTTGTCTTGGTCGGAGGGCTGCAGGCCCGTCTGCGTTCCTTGCCGAATGTATTATATATGCTTGCGCCGGGCGTGGCGAGGCATGCTGAACTTGTTAGCGTTTTTCACTGGGGATATTGCTCAAGCTGTTATTGAAGTAGCACAATGGACCAGGCATGGACATAGGAAAGTGGGACAAGCTTCAGTGGAGATCAGTACAGACGTCACATGACCATTAGTGACCTTATTCAGATGGACCGACTTCACAGGCCAAGTGGAAAGGGCATGTTAACATGATTTTTTCCCCTTGGTTTATATACAATTTTTTTTTTCTTTTTCAAATTTTGGTAGTTATTGATTAACTTCAAGTGAACCCTAAAAGCACATATTGCAGCAATACTGTGGAACCCAAATTACTGGATTAGCTGGGTTGCTCACTTTTGATCAGCTGGCTGGCATGAGATTTTCAATTCGAGTCAATTCTGCACACATGCATTTACATGGTAAATGGTAAATGGACTGCATTTATATAGCGCTTTTCTACTCCTACCAGTATTCAAAGCGCTTTACAATACATGCCTCACATTCACCCATCCGCACTCACATTCACCCATCCGCACTCACATTCGTACGCCGGTGCAACAGCTTGATATTACCTTGTAAATAGTCTTTAGGGTTGGAAATTACCTCAACGCTTTTGATGTAGCTGATTTTAGGTTTATAACGAATAATATAAAATTGCCATAAGATTTCTTGCATGGGTGCAAGAATCTGAAAGCGCGAGTGGGCAACCCAGGATTAATATTTTTCAAGGACACATAATTCAACATCTACACTTCTGAGCAATTATTTATACTGAAAATTAAATTAATTATGTCTGCAAATTCAAGCATTAGAATTACACCTTCTTGGCCAAGAATGAAACTTGCTACAGGTCTGAGCTCCTGTCACAATGTTCATGCTGAAACTCACTCAAACAGCGTTTAAACTACACTGGATCTCCAGTCACTTTGCAGACATTTTTATAAAGCAGCACCCGTAAAAACGCACAAGAGATAAAGTCACATTGTACCCAGGGCCAGATCCAGGCAGCTGCCTAGGGTCCGATCTGCACAAGGGGCCCAGGAAATGTCATGAAAAAAATATATGATATTATATTATATTATACACAGGGCCGGCTCCAGTTATAGGCAGAATAGGCCTCAGGGCCCTGATTATCTGTGTTGCGGAGGAAGCGAAATGATCATCAGTTTTCTTGGTGGGGGGGTCTCTCAAGTAAAACTTTGCCCAGGGCCCCTGCAAAGGCAGAGTGGGCCCAGATTTTACCACAAATGAAAGGGCATTAATCGGCAAAACCCCTAACTTATAGTCACACTTGTCTATTTGCTGAGTGGCCACTTACTGTAAAATCCAATACAGTAAGATCAGAAAATGACAGAATCGGCGGCAACAAGGAGCAGAAGTCCATGAATATTTATTCCGTCATGCTCATGTCCCCAAAACCTTATGGACATATTCCGAGGAGAACGATAAGGGCCTATTAATTAGTGAATGCCGAACATCGATTACATTCGTCGCATATTAAAAAGTTCTCATAGAAGAAAAATAAATAAAACATTTCTAGCTACATATCACATCATCTTTGTTTATTTCCTCTGTATTTATGTCTGTGTGCAAGGAAGGAGAGAATGAAATTTCCCTCGCTGGCTTCTGTCAGATTCATCTCAGTGTAATATGGGGAAGGGAAAAAAAAAATGACATTCCGGAAGGTTAGTGGACGTGACAACTTTCACTGTCGTCCCTATTCTGACAGAATATCATGTCTTCCGTTCGGATACAAGATATGGTAATAGTGATAAAGAATTCACCTCTGCAGAGGGTAGAGGAACCCTGAATTCATTATCTGCACATCTAACTCATTCTCAGCGTTTATTGTCCAGCAAGCCTTCAGTGAAAGTGCTTCTCTTACACGTTAACACGTTCTCCTCCTGCTCTATCAACAAAGGTAAACATTAATGCAGCTACACGCTCACAGTCCCATGCTTACAAGGTCACACTATACACCGGTGGAGATTAAACCTTTATGGGATTATAACCTTTGCTATCCAGTACATAAAACAAATGGTGACGGTTTTGTAGCAAAGGGTCGTGGTGTGGAATCCTGGTAATATAAAATATTTAAAATTGGCCTTCAGACAAGAGGCACTCATTGCGATTTAGTTAGCATTAATGCTCATCCTCAGCCATTACACTTCGTAAAATTACGCGACGCAGAATGTAGCCATAGATAAACTCCAAAACATGTTTGTGGGATGTCAATGTAAAAACCTGGGTTAGTACCTAAAAGAGAGATGGAGAGTCCAAGTTTATTCTTTTTTTGTTTGCCGGTAATATGTTTTGATGTAACACGGCTATTGTAATCAGGCCTGAGGACTGGTATTAATGCGTCCATATTCAATTCGGTTCCGTTGTATAACAATAACGATGAACTTTGCCTCGGAAAGCTGGGCTTGTTCAGGTTTAGAACAGCAGGTGAAAGGAATACAAATGAACACACACCCATTGTGAGGCAGAAAAAGGTCTGTTTGGAGACAGAAAAGACTTCGATGGTGTATTGATGCTGTTAAACTGGACTATTAATATCCGCTACAGGCTTACCATCATGTTTGCTTCCCGATAATCACAATACTGGGAAGTGTCTTCCCGAGCAACGGGAACAGGTGGGTCATCTCGCACGATGGCGGCGCACTCGCGGGCAGAATCATCACAGTGCCGGAGTTCATTATTCTGCGAAGCGTGACGCCCGGGAACATCCGTGAGCTCGCTTCATTTTACGCACGGAGGCACCGCTGGAGTGGCGGTCTTCGCGGCCCCTCCCCCCCCCCCCAACCCGGTCTTGGCAGGGGGGCCACGGAGAAACATGACAAGCAGCCCAGGCCTGTCAGTCTGCATGCAGCCAGGAGTCGTCCCGGCAACCTCAGTCTGAAGGCATATCCATCACTACCCGTCTCCAGCGAGGAGGAGATGACGGTGGGAGGGGACGGGCACCTGGCTGGAATATTTATCAGTGCACGTTTAAGGAAGACAGAAAACGTATGAACTAAAAAAAGTTCTTTTATGATGTCAAGGACTGTGGTTATTATGATTTTTCTTGTTATTATATAAGATTCATTCACCCATTATATAACATTCATTCATCCTCCATTATATAGCATTCATTCATTATGTAGCATTTATTCATTCATCAATTATATACTGTAGCAATCATTCATTATATAACATTCATTCATTTATTCACTCACTCACTCACTCACTCATCCATCTTCTACACCCACTTGTCCTATGCAGGGTTGTGAGGATCTGGAGCCTATCCTGGAAGCAACAGGCACAAGGTAGAGAATAACCCATGGCGGGGTGTCAACCCATCATAGGGCAATGATTATTTATTATTATTATTATTATTATTATTATTTTCTCCTAGAAATAGAGCTGATCTTTTCACAGTTCAGACGTGCTGTGGTTCAACATCTCTCCTGAAAGTTTGAACAAGCTGATTCTGGTGAGGATCTAAGTACTCAAAAACACAAACAAATATTTTCACATGAAAGTAAAATGCCTTGTATACTTTGGTTGGGGATATTAATCAAATGATTTGCATGGTGAGCTGTTACAAAACAACAGAACATTAAAAATAACCTGACAATTTCTTTTTTCTTCCTCCAGAAAATGTTGATCAATATCTATTAATTGTCACGAAAGCCTTCAGGGCATCTTTTTTCAGATCATGAAGTTGTGCACAATTCAAAAAACTACGCAACTTTGCCAGCACTACTAGGCTGGCAGCTCTGGGTAGCTAATCATGGTTTTGGCACCAAAGTATATTTTATTAATGCTCGACAAAGTGTTAACTGTACTATTGTGCTATTATAACCTAATGAAGAGCAAGCAGCTCCGAGGAAGAAAACTACCAGCATACGGTTTATCAGCCTTTAAAGCTTCACGCAGGCTGCAATGTTCATGAAAGCTTCCATGCAGAAGAAAGGAACATGAGGAGCAAAACAGAGACAGTTACAACACAGACATCAAAAATAAAATGAGGATCAGAAAGGACGCTGCAGGTAATGCGGCGAGAGGCTTGGGCAAAAGAAGACTTGACATGAGATGGAGCCTTCCAATGCTGGACTGATGAGGCAACTACAAAGGTCAGCTATACGAAGAACGTCTTCATCCGGCAAAGCGAAACACCTAGGAGTTTTGGAGTGAAAGCGAACCCATGGCCCTCTCGTCGGCCTCGCACGACAATGATGCAATTGTGACATCACAAAGGAACGCTAAAAAAACAGAAGGAAGAGGACAGAAAGTAGCGACTGCAGGCACAGTTAGAATCACATGGATAGCTGGGCAAAGTGCTGCTCAGTAGATTTTACGACTTCAGCCGGGGCCGGAATGGAAGTTTCCGGTCCCGTTCGGCTTCTCTCCCAAAGGGGACGGTCAACACCGCACACGCCTTTATAGCAGCGCGGAATTTTCAACAGAGCATACTATAAGCTTTTTTGTTTGTCAGATTGATTTCCCACAGTAGCTGTCAAAATCTCGCCGAGTTGAACGTGGCTCTTGCTGGGATTGGTTATGCGATGCGGTTTCTGTAGTCAGATGTGTCCATTGGTGTCTCCATCCATTTTCGCTCCCCAGTAATATAAATATCCTGCCTCATCTCAGTAGTTAATAGTGTAATGGCGTCTCGAATGGAGAACCAGCCCACACTAGGACTGCGATGCAGGAGAGCCAAAAGACCCTCACTGGGTTTTCAGGATGCTGTTATTGAATCTTTCCTCAAGTATCAAAACAGTAGCTAAAAAGAACATATCACAGAACAACTACTCTGTTGGTCCTAAGTGTGTCTGACAGGCTTTTTGGGAACTTTGTTCTCAGAAATTGTGTTGTTTCAAAATGATCTCTGTCCACACTGGTGTTCCAGTTTACAGACTTGCCATATATATAGCCACTTGGGCATTGAGACCACATAAACCGTGAACTCATCAGGAACTATTAGGTTAGAAAGGTAGACATTTTGTGATACAGTGCTGAAGACAAGAATAGTCCATTTGAAGGTTGACTTAGCAATTTTAGGTAGTGAGAGAAGATTTTCATCTATTAGATCAGGGGTGGCCAATCTGATCCGCAAAGGGCCGGTGTGTATGCGGGTTTTCGCTGCAACTCTCTAATTAGATTACTAATTAGAAGATTGATTGAATAAAAAGTCCTCACACCTGGGTTTGATCAGCTGACCTACAGGTTCTCAAAAACCTGCATACACACCGGCCCTTTGCGGATAAGACTGGCCGCCCCTGTACTAGATCATTCCCATTTAGAAGATACCACAGAACGTAATCTCTTTCTAGAACTAGCTAGCTTTGCTTTAGTAATTTCACTCTAGTTAACCTCAGATCACACCGCATGTGGCAATAAGAATAATCACCATCATTATCATTCTTTTTCCAACCAGTATGGGGTCACAGAGAGATGGAGCAGGACCTTATTCCAAACAGCAAAGGGCAGGGGGCTGCCCCTTTCAGGGAACCCACACAAACACAGGCACACACTATGGGCAATTCAGAGACACGATTACCTCTCAACGGAATGTGGGAGGAAACTGGAGCACATGGACGTAACCCATGTGACATGG
>JAODKF010000055.1:683990-704274 GCA_026779585.1 Mormyrus proboscirostris | reverse complement strand
CCCCCCCCCCCCGAAACCACAGCTTAGTAGGAATCTTCTGACACAGAATCTGAAACAAGCACGGGTAAGCAATAAGGCTTCTTTCAATGTATAAAAAAAAATAAATAAATAAACATTAGAACAGACTATACTGCACTTCCTCTAAACCTCCTATAAGCACACAGGGTATAAAACTACAGTACGACAACGTGTAGTACAATTACTGGGAGGAAGAGAGCAAAATAACGCCTTTACTCCCCCAAATCCCCGTGTGCTTGTCCCAGTTCTTTCAGTGCGAGTTTCTCATTTTAATGAAGTCTGGGTGAGGCCTTCTCTGCGTGAATGAAGATCCCACTTAGCAATCTCATTTGTTTCACGGCGCTATCAGCACACGGGGCGGGTTTTAAAGAGCCAGCCCCGTCGTACGTGGCACTTAGATTAATGATTCGAAAATGATCGCTGAAGAAAATGTACTTAAGCCCGATCCCTCAAATATAATTGTTTGGCCAGGCAGAGGTGCAGCGTGCCCTCAAAAGCCGTCCCTCTCAGGGACGGGCTGCCGTATGTCAAAGCGACCCTGTGGCGCCCCAGGACCACAATCCCCACCCCAGGGCCACTGGGAAAACAGCGTCCCGGAATGACAGCCAGTGACCCAGGAGACAGGTACACCATCATCCCCTGCGACTGGGGGAAAACCAGAGATATGG
This sequence comes from Mormyrus proboscirostris, assembly GCA_026779585.1. Taxonomy (NCBI): domain Eukaryota; kingdom Metazoa; phylum Chordata; class Actinopteri; order Osteoglossiformes; family Mormyridae; genus Mormyrus; species Mormyrus proboscirostris. Next base: position 703,588 of record JAODKF010000055.1, on the reverse strand, counting down.
CAAATTCGGTTTTCTCTCCGGGATGTTCTGCGAGACGGTCACTGCCAGCGACTGGCCATTCGGAACGTTTTATTTAAAATTTTCAGGCAGGCTTCTGCTTGAAAGAGAGAGCCGGCTGAGGAGAGACATTCGAGGGTTGGTCACGTGACACGTCAGCTCGGATTAGCCTAGCTCAGGTAGGGCCGCGATTAAAACCCACAGAAAAGACCGGATGCGGTAAGCCATCAGACAAAGTCTTTAAATACAAATCATACGCAGACACCAGACACATGCTAATTTGTGGCTTCTGTTTCTACGGCAGGCAGCAGAATCCAACAGTCCCGATCTGCTGCACAGATCAACAGCTTAGCACAAAAATATGAAACCTATAGAGCAGAAAACACACCTGGCAGCTTGCAAACGCTCATTTGCATGTATTTGTCAGGTGGCACCAGCAGCTTGGTTATCGCAGAACATGGAACGTGCAGTGTTACGACAACATAGCACGCCGCGATGAAGAATATGGGCTGTTACCTACTAGGCCCATGGCGCCGGGGGGGGGGTGCCCTTTTCAGTCTAGATTTTAACAAAGCGTTTAACCCGAATTCCTTTGTTACAGCTGCAGTTACATACATTCGCAGAAGTACTTATGTCAAAATGTATCAATGCTAATGTAGTGGTGTCGCTTAAGCAAGTGTTAATTCAAAATTCATTCTGGCACTAAAGCATCTGCTTGGATAAAAACTAATGTAGCAAAAACAAAAATGTGGCTTTCAGGTCGGAGGAAGTGTGATTTGAACACGGAATAGAAACTTTAAAGAAAAAAAAAAAAAAAGGCTTTTTGCCATCATTTTCCTCGCCTATTCGAAACCACTCGTGGCCAAGAGCGCGGTGATGGCTCTGCCAGCCCCATGGCTTCACTCTGCATTTTTGTTCTCATCCACGCTCCTTGCTGATAACTTTCCCCTGGGCCCAACTTTCAACTCGCGCCGCCTTTGAAAAGCACCAGGAAAAGCAAAACACAAAGATGCACGTTTCCTGTGTCAGAACACTGTGTCAGGTTTCTTTACTTTCTTTCCGCCCGTAATCCTCATGTATATGCATGCTGGCACCTGACTCCTGGCGAACGTGACGGCTGAGACGTACGTTAGGGCAGAGCCGATTCTAGAGATTCTGGAAGCTCCAAGGAGCCCTGCAACTCACTCTCCCCGAACGTTTCTCAAATTTATTACCGTTATTTTAGTCCAAATAAATAAAATCAACAAGGACAATTCCATAAACAAGGCCTTTACTTTCAGTTTTGTAAAAATTCCTTTTTGTTGCGTTGTGCTATATAAAAAAAAAAAAAAAATCGGTCGGCCCTCAGGGGCCTCTTCCCAAATCAGGGCCCCAGGCGACTGCCATCCTTGCCTGTCCTATTGCTACACCTCTGCGTTAGAGCAAAGTTTGGGTTTTCCCCTCAAACTATGCATTCGCAACACAGTCCAGCCTGAACTCTTCCCAAAAAAAAAAAAATAAATAAAAAAATGTGACCCTGATGAAAACTCATCAAAGCTGGAAGAAGGGATAAGATAGACAGATAAACAGATTGATAGATAGATAGATAAATAAATAAATAAATAAATTGTACGTGGAGGCAATGAGATATTTTATGCACACAGGACCTCGGTCAAAAATTTTTCAAAGGCAATTTGTCAAAAGCCCCAAGACACTTGAGACATTACTCAGTGCCATAATGGGAGGAGATGTCAGTGGTGCACGGAGAGTGACATTCTAATCTGCGGCGTCGGCCCGCTGACTGATGACACACGCTGACAAATCAGCCGGCGATCCCGTGCTGCCGAACAAAGCCCCGTCTTGTGTGGCCGGGTGGATTGTCTTGTACCGAGCCTCTAAATGCAAATAGGCTTCTCGTGGCTTTCAGACGACAGGAAGACAGTAGCTCCCGGGTACCTGCCGACTTTTAGAAGCGTGACGCCACCCTTAGCGTTAGCATTCGTGATAAGATGCCTTGCTTTAACTACATGCCAAGTACCGGTGATTAACCGAATGTGACAGTACTGGGTTCGGTCTCCAGAAATCACATCATATTACAATCAGGAAAGAAAAACTTCAGCCACACAGTTTGGCGTAATATTGTGCTTAGCAAATGCATGCGTTTCTACACAGATAGCTTAATCTGCTAAATTAAATTTCAGTAACTGATCAGGCATCTTGATTGCGCAAACTTCTGATGAGAAACGGAGTTAATGGAGAAGGGCTCCGCAGTAACTGCTGGATGCACTTTTTCTTATGGTTAAACAGCAAAAAGCGAAAAACAGACGCTGCTACTGAACGTTCGGCTAAACTTTAATAAGTTATCCAGTGAGGTCACGGCATCCCTGCAAAAGACTGGAATATTTGTCATAATATTGAGAATTATTTAATAGCGATGGCATCAATTAATTAAAATTCAATTGTACAAGTTTAACCCTCAGGAGGCTCCAGGGGAATCTCCAAGGAGAACAATCCTGTCGAGGTCCTTCTCTACATTTTTAAGGGTACAAGCAAATTAATAAGAATAATTGGAATTAGCAACATTTAACCCACCTATTTGATCCCCTGTCCCTTCCTTTTGAGAACTGAACTTTAACCAAACTCCCGTCCTCTTAGCTGACTAGCCTCTGCACCAGACCATAAGATGAGCCAAATATCGTTAGTTTAGAACACCCACAGGGGTATGTTAGGCATCACTCGTCATTAATTCATTTTATAGCGGCAGATGCTTCCAGACCAAATCAAAAATTCCTGATACGGCACATGGCATCGCGGTGACGGCCAATGACAGCTTCCGCAGCTCTTCAGTATTATCGCCAACCGGCTTTTTTTTTTATTTTATTTTATTTCCACAGCAACAGTTACTAAGTCAAGCCGAGCTACCTTTCTAAACTTGGCAGAAAGAAATAATAATAAAATAAAATAAAAAAAAGAAGAATAACAAGCCAGCGAGAACCATAAATTTCTTTCTATGGCAAAACAATATTAAATTAGTTGTGGGGACATTTTCCGTAAACAGAGGCTGAGATAAATATGGTTTATGGCAAATACATGGTTGATAATCAAATGGTACCATTCAGCAGGTGTACGTAGTCGTACATCACACAATTCTGTTGTTGGACTGTGTATTTATAATTACATTTTATACACCCTTCTTTATACATTTGTTATACTATGTTGTTATCCTACATAAGACTATGTGTATATAGGTCTTGTTGTAGCTGTGAAGCAGCACACAGTTAGATGTAGGAAGAGAGCACAGCTGCATGGAGATAATCTAAGAGTGCCATCCAGCTGTCCAACATCTGCACAGGAAAAGCAAATTAAGTGTTACAAGTTTCCACTCAAGTACGGTTTCACAGAACGGTCAAATGTCAAATCTGTCTAATTCTTATTACCGTATCTTACAATTAAGAGATTAAGAAAACTGTAAAAAAAATAACATTGCGGCCAGTTACACTGCCTCACAGACATGTTGGTGAAGCGATGACACGATTCCACGGGTGTTTCTGACTGCTCCAATTCTTTTTCTTTATGCTCTCTTTTTCCTTGGAACCCATAACTCTTCCCTAGTCAAATCAAACGTGGCGCTTCATTGATTAGCTACTTCCTTTCATCCAGTTCCAGTGGCTTAGTTACAGACAGACAGGCCACGGAACAAAAAGAGGGGGCCGACTCTCTCCGCATCTCGGCCGTCCACCTGTTCCCAGACCGGAACGGGTGAGGGCCACAAGCAGATGGTTCTCTGGGAGCCGGAGAGCCAGGATATGCAAATACCACAATGGACACAGGATCAAAAGACAATTTCCAGGGTCTAATTTGATTTGCTTTTGCCATCCCTCTAGGAGTTTGACGCTGACATTTTAGCTGCCCTGTCACATGGCCTAATTCCTCTGTGATCGCTCTGGCCCGGACAAAATTGTTGCAAAAGGCAATTCATATCCATCCTTTAAATTAGCTGCTCCGGGCAAATCCGTAAAACAAAAAATGTATGCGGATAACCTTTTAATACATCTCAAATGAATAGTTCAGAAATTAATTTGCAGAATTAGCCTGGTAAAATAATTCTTCACTGTTTTTTTTTTTTTACTATTGCATACGCTTCTCAGTCTGTAAGTTATTCCTGGTCAGGTACAGACATGGTTTAGAAATTATTCAAATTATGTTTCCCACTAATTCACATGCCTGATCTAACCATCTACGACAATGTCTTGAGAATGCTCTTTACTAATCAGCCTTGTAAAGTCAGACATATCTGACTGCAGCACTTGCAATCTCGTGGCCACATGGTTTAACAGGAACATATTTATTATCGTGCTGAAGGTAACGTCTCGCAACTTTCATTCTGACGAAAGCAACCGAAATAATGGATTTAGTCAACAAGGATTATATTATTGCCATATCCTGCTCCATTTCAGATCTCAAATAAATTTATGAACATTTTAAAAGACTTAAATTCAATCTTTTCCCTTATACATTGCAGAATCATAATCATTCTTTTCAGCACAATAATTCAATCCAATATATACATCATTATACATCACTTGAGTAATATTGGTAAGTACTGCAATATTATTTCGGATGTGAAACTTCTGGTTAGCTAGTAAATGTCCCCAGTAGTTAAAAACAATAAAACTGCTGAGTTACTGTGGTAAACCACCAACGGCACTTTATTCTCAGCAACATTTCGGTGTTAATCTACCAACACTTCCACCCGTGCTCTATGAAAACAGGACGCTGTCAGCACTAACACTGAACTGCTCAACCCATTCTAAAGGTACCCTGGAGCGTAATAACTTTGAGAGAATAGCAACTGCTTCTGAGATTTCTCAGCGAGAGCTACCGAATCACTTTGCATAACTTGATGGCTTTATGCTGTTGTCACACGTCCGGCCATTGGCCTGAAAAGCCCTCAGTAAGTCATGAAGTCACAAGACAATAGACCAAGTAGAGGCCTTACACTGCCTCTATAGTGACTGAGTGCTGGAACGTGAGAAAGTGTGAATGAAAGCCATCCAGGCTTTTGTCCCCCTTAATGGGGCCCTTGGCCTGGCAAGAAGAGGCTGATGATATCTCCTCAAGTTTCTCTTCCCTTACCTTAACGTCATTGACGTTCATCCTGGTTCCTTCTTTCCCGACAAATATGTCGTCAATGTCCACCAAAATGTACCTTTCCAAGGACAGAGATAGCTTCTTTCCCGAGAGGAAGGAGACGGCGTCAACGAAGATGAGCCGGTGTAGCCAATAGGTGAGGCTGTGGCCGAACATGACCCGCTGGATGCCGTCACGAAGGCCCAGGTCCTGGATGACTGTGACGTGCAGAGATTGGCCGGAGAGGGCCGGTCCATTGCTGCTGTCCAGCTGCCTGGACTTGGCCAGAAGCACGGGTTCATATGTGGAGTGGTTGGACTGGAATACTGTCCAGTCTTCCCCAGGGAGCGGACCTCTATCTGCTTCTGCTTTGGTGATGTGGAGCAAAGGTGAGCGGGGGTTGACACAGCAATCCTTAAGGCCAAGGTTGGTGTGAAGGTACAGAGGGAAGCCCTTGAGCTTTACAACTGGCGGACTGTTTTCATTCGCCTTGTGAAAGCCAATAATTCCCACACTATACTCCACACAGTACTTGTCCAGAAGGTCCCTGTTCCACAGGTCCATGTTGACGTACTTCATCATGTTCTCGTAGATGATGAGAGCATACCGTCCTTTTCCCTTGTTGGTGAGGGGTGGGATGTCGCCTTTTCCCGGCGCGATCTCCGAGTGATATCGAAATTGGCTGGACTCCAGAATGGCTATAATATCCTGCCCCAGCTGGGAGTACTGACTCTCGACAAAGACCAGGACTACAGGCTCCTTCCTAGACGTGTCGATGGGCTTTGCCGTCTTCAACTCCAGGAGCCTATAAGGCAGAAACTTGAGGTCCCCACAATCCATGCCAGCCGCCCGGTCGGAGATTTCCAGCTCCTGGTTGTTGCCGCTGTACAGGTAATAGGCCGACACGATGATGCTCACCATACAGAAAGTAGCGAGCAGGATTACCAGACGCCTCAGGTTACGGCGCATCTTGGTGACGAAACTCATGCCGAAGCGGCGAGCCAGGCCGGTTGGGTTCGCTTTGAGAGTGTGTGCGTGTGTGTGTGTGCTCTTTCACGGGGTCACGTGTTCCGCGGTGGCGACGTCGCAGGGCTGTGTAGCATTCAGAGGGTTTTCATGTAACCATTGCAGTGCATGGAGGATCGTCGTTCAGAGGTGGCAGTGAAGGCGGCCCGCTTTTGGCAGACGCTGGCGGGAGGACGATTCACTGGTCGGTCACACCTTTTTCTTGAATGGGGATAGACAACGTAGGCAGCCGAGGCCTGGTGCAATTTCCTCTGTGTTATCTGTAGGAAGAGGGCGAGAGAGAGAGAGAGAGAGAGGGGGAGGGAGGGAGGGAGAGAGAGAGAGAGCGCGGTCGTGTGAGTCTCACAGAGGGAACAATCATGTTATTTACAACTCGAGAGGCCCCCCCTTGCAGCCTTTCTGAATGTGGGGCTGCCGAATCATCAGCCACCCCTGAGCCACGGTTGCCGTGTGTATCGGGGGGTCTGGAGGACCCTGTCAGAGGAGAGGTTAATCCTGAGGACCAGAAAGAGCCCTCCAACCCCAAGGGCATTTCCTCTGCCACTTGCCAGCTGTGGCCACAGGTTCCCGAGTGGCCCCGTGTGGCCCCGAGTGGATGCCGCGCGACGACGACTTCAGCAGGCGACGGGGGATGTTCGCAACAGCAACTAGCAACTTGATTTAAACACATGCAAAGATAGAGAGAAGCAGCAAAAAGATTTCTCAATATTTATATTTTATTAAAAGGCTGACAGGCATCATTACTGACCTGCTAAGCGAGACGACCATTTAACTACAGAATATTCTCATTATTTTGATAATATTCCACCTGTAGGCCACTTGAGTTTTTCAGCTGTGACTGTTATCTTTATTCTAACAGAGGTGGTCAGACTATGATAGCAACTCACTGGTGGTTCATAACTCCTTTAACGATCTTAACAGGAACTTATGCAGCATGCAACTGAAGATTAGCAGCTCGACGCGCACACACTGAGCACCAACTGGTGTTTTTATCCAGAGGAAGATCTCATTCAGTCATCTCGCTCGCTGGAATAGACGCAAGAGCCATCCTCTTTAACTCCTCTTTCACAAGTAATGACACCTCTTTCAAAGAACCACTTCAATACAGAGAGGAACTACAGTCCCACAAATAAAAGGCTTTTGGTGTCTTATTTTATCCCTCTCTTGCAAAGTGGGAAGTAAATCTGGACAAAAACCAAGCACTTGCACATGCTGTGGCTCTGTATGATTTATGGAACCCGTCCTAGGACTTGGCCGAGACTTAGGGAAGATATACCTCTGCTTTTCTGCGGTGTCATATTAGCTGGGAAACACGCTCTGACTTATCTAGGTGGCAGATGAGCGATGTCCACTAACCGGATGTCTCATGGTGTGAGAGGTTCTGAAAAGCCTCTATTTACATGCAAATTGGGTTTCACCACCAGAGGGCAGATATTGCCAACTTGTTCCAAGAATACATAACTTTAGTATTTTTATATTACCGTATTTTAAATAATACAGTACTTCTATCAAATAGCATATGTACTTATAGCATCGCAAATTGTGTCACACAAAGACTACAAAAAAAAAAACGAAAAGCCAGACGTCACAACCTAACAAACAACTCTAAACCAGCACCACTATTTATAAGTGAGTAATTCTTAAATATAACACTTGCAGCGCCCTGAAAGATTCATTACACACAGCCGTTTACGAATTTCAGCAGGAATGACTGAAAAGTTTACCTCACATACTACTCCAGATGTCCGCCTAGCAAGACAGTTAGATAACCTTGGTTTATTAGATGAAAGGTAAACTTGCCTATGTTTACATCTAAAAATAAATATTTATTCACAGTAATAACAATTAATACCTGTAATTTGCATTAAATGCAGCGCTAAGACGGTACATATTTCCTCATAATATATGCTTTCTATAAGAATTTTATACTAATTACGTTTATTGACATCATTCACGTAACATGTATTGTGTAAAGGTTAAATGCATCGCCAATGCATTGCAATATAGGGTTTAATGAGCAAAATATAAAACGCTCTCCGGACGCCTCTGTCTTTGATGGGCAGCAGCATTTGGTGCTCCCCACAGATAGATACAGGACTGCCCGTCTTCCCGTCTGTAGAGTTACAGAAACAACAAGGCGGAGATGCTCGCGGCGGCGCCTTAAAACCCGCCGCGAGGCTGCCTTGCACGCGCAGACGCTCGCGAACTCGCGAATATGCATCAGTATTTCCAGCCCGTAGCCCCGGAGTCAGAGGCTGGGAAGCAGCACGCTCACTTACCTCCAGCTGAAATGGGACTCCTGCTGGGGGAAGAGGCAGAACAGAAGCCCCTCGTTCTGGAACAATTTCTGGGAGAAACTCCTTAAAATGCTGCTGCTCTAGTGACTGAACGAGGGAGTCCAATCCCATTCTCTACACAGTGCTATTTGAGGTGCAGCCAGCTGGAATGATTCAGAGCTTCATTCACCATTATTCTCCCGCAACCTCTTTCTCTGCTACACGGATTATAGCAGCGGCAAAAGACACAAGAAGTATTTAATCACCAGCACGAGGGCGAAAAAATCCGGGCAGCTGCTGCCTCCGTCGCCTCCGTTAGCCGAGTGCTGCCGTCTCCCCGCGCGCACCTCGGGAAGTGAAGCACGAGCCGGTGTGGGAGAGTGATTGACACAAACAGCCAATTCCTCCAGCTAATCACGCTAGTATTTCAAGGGCTAGGAGCCATTTTGGTATCACTTAGCCGGCGGGATGTTACACATGAACACATTCTACTGGGGAAGCCAGCTCAGCGCTTCTGCTCAATATCCTTGTGCGTTTTTTCATGATTGATTGCATATTCCCAACGGGTGCCCCAGACCTGTCACCCTGCACTCACATAACTTGTGCTAGTGCACGTTAAAAAAATCTGGGGTGGAGGGGCGTAAATAAACTGTTTCATAGATTTATTAAGAAACAAATATATATGACATGCCTAAATAATGTTGTTATTTCCGCGGTTTCTACCCTGGGGGTATGACTGAGGAATCTGAAGCTTTAATTAATATAGTTGATAGGAGATCTATGTACATGTTTTCTAATGCTTACTGAGCCATTAATTGCAAAAAAAAAAAAAAAAAGATTAAACTCTTACTTCCTGATTGATTTCCCTCAATTTTCTGCATATGGTTTCTAGAACCTGTGTCTCAGCAATGCAACAGCAATAGGCTGATGTAATCTATGTAAATGGGGACCAACACGGGGCAAACGAAGATGCAGGAGCGAAACGTCGCCTCTGAGGCGACAAAGAACTTAGCTGTAGGTGGATCTGTCAGAAGTTCTGGCTTTCCCTTAGCAGAGGAAAGCTCTGCAACTTGTACAAAGCTGCTTACTCCTAAGACGGAAAGTACAGGAATGCAGAGCACTTACCGCCAAGGTGCATCACTCCTGGCCAATGACTTTTTCAAGGGGGGGTGGGGGGGATCAGGAACTTAGCCACAAAGGGGTAAATAAAGGTGGAGAGATGCGTAGGGGGGAGCTTCTGATCTTCCCACATGTTTTCTGGATGCCCTGACCTCTGGCTTTCCGCTGAACGAAAACATTATCGAAGATCGAGACAGACACGCGTTTGTTAGTGGAATTCATGGAGAGTAAACACGCAGAAGTTATTTGTCCTTAAAAGAGGCCCCGGAAGTCTTGAAGGGCCACTGATTTACGATTTAAAGTGCCATTCGTCGCAGCGTAACGCACCAAGAAGGGCCTTGTCTCAATACCATTCTCCCTCATTGTGAAAACCAGGGCTTTGAGATGCCAGCTATTGTTCCTCATTAAAGAAGTTCCTAGATATTGCGCAGGGCTTTCATTAGTGCCGGCTCATTTATACCAAATGTGAAGAACTGGCGACATTTCAGGAACACCACCATCACCCCAAAACATCTCTGAACAACTCCAATAACAGACGCAAGTCAACAAGTAAGACTCACACCCGCAAGATTAAACGTTCATTTAATTGTTCATTTTGGGTGGGTATCCCCGGTTTGTCGCCTACTGTGCGTCGTCCGGGTGATTTGCCTGAGAAAGACGCCGACAGCATGGGAAGTTCATTTTGTAGCGACGAGCGAATGGCGAGGTGATTGCCTCTGATTCAGATTGAAATCCACAAACAAAGGGGACCTGGCTGCCATTGTTGTGTGGTGAAGTAGACAGTTTAGTTTTAAGGGCCTAACAATACCTCTCTAAAAATATCTTTTCAGGAGAGGATTGCCTCAGTGAATCAAAACAATCGGAGCACCCAACTTAAAGCCTGCTAGGCCGGGGCGGGGGGTGGCTAAATATAAGCTATGCAGGGGATTTGCATTCACCTAGATTCAAACGCAGCCCTTTAAAAATATGGGCCATCGGGCTGGACAGTACAGTATTCGGGAAAGACTTCACAACTGCATCAGCTGCTTACACTAACAACCACCTGACCAAAAGCCTACAATTTTTCTCTCACTATTACACATAAACAACATGTAGATATTACATTACAGAGCAGACAAATCCGGGCTGATGTAATCCTTTATAGTTTTTAATGCTGCATTTATATTGCATTATAGATAAAAACTAGGATACCAACAGACAAGCAACAGTTTAAAAATATTACAATGCACGATTCATCTTTTAAAATTCCCAAGGGAAAATTACATGTCTAAACTGACAAATATTTGCATTCTATACGCTACAAAAAAAGCCCTAATAAAAAAAATGTATCTTATCTTAAAAGCATGAACAGTCAATGCACAAGTTACAAAGCTTAAGTTAAAATTGCATTAATGAACTTCCATGTTAACAAATTGCTTTGTGATGCAAGAGAACCCATTAATTGCTGAAAAGTTTTGCATTGCATAAGCACTGCCTAAATGCGCTGTCATCAAAATATCTTGAAAAAGACTGTCATCCCAGCATGAGTAACAAAGCAAGGCCACCAGCACATCAGCTTAATTGGGTAAAAAAAAAACTTTATTGAGCCAAAGATAATTTACACACATAATGTTCCTACCCAGTTATCAACAATCACGAATGAGAAAAGATGCATCCACAGAATGCATCCTAAAGGAAGCATATCAGCATTTTAAAAAATAAACAATCATTGTGTTCAATGGGAGAGTCAAATTTTAATGATGGTCTTAGACAGTGTCCAGGAACCTACTTGAGATGTGATCTATTTTGGGTATAAATTTGCCTTGTGTCTGATCAAACAATGCAGATTTTTGAAGAGCGGTTTCCTCTGAAGGAATCCTGGATTTGACAATGCCCTACAGGGACAAGGGGCTATTTGTTTCTTATCTCCTCGGCAACTTATTTCCTGTTCAAAGAGTTTAACACCGGCATACTTCACATTTATGCCCTCTGAGTCAATGGAATTAGGGTGAGGGAAATTTCCATTATCAAATCTATTATAAGTTTAATGGGATCTAGCAACCTCTCAGTCACAAAGGGGCGCTTGTGTTTTTGCCCCGATTTATTTCAAATGTCACCTATGACCCCCCCCCCCCCATCTCCCCCCATGGCATAATATTGGTTTGGGCCAGGCAACTGTCTGCAGTCACATGACAGCTCTGTCCCCCTGCATGTCCTGAAAGTCATTAATCTACAACCAGTTGAGATTGGGAGAAGGGAGAAGTACTCAGAGATGAACGTCTTATTTACCACATTTGATGCGACACTGGTGCAGTCGAAGAGGTGTAACGTAACACTGCGTTTCAGAAATAAAAATAGTCTAGAGCCCTTTTCATGTTTGATTCCAAACATTTGTCAGCGTACCTAGTTGGATTTATGAGTTGACTCTGCATGGTTTCTGGTCAGAACCTGGCTAGTTGTGGTGTTTCGTTATTTTCTATTGATGATGATGACTTGAAAAGAAAAAGCCAGGAGCCATATGGCAAGAAGACATCTGAAGATATTTACACGATCCAGAAACAGCTTTGCCAATAGTAAGAGGATGGCAACTAAAACGCATTACTATGAAACACATGCAAAATCCAGTTACTGCTAGCATGTTTAGAATTTGTTGACAGCAAGACAACAACATAATAATAATAATAATAATAATAATAATAATAATATTCCTGGATAGGTGGTTGAAAGATGGAAGGATGGATTATTATACCTGGGGCACAAGGCTACACAATTATATGCAAATTTAATTTCACATGGTTGTGTTAAAAGAATACATGCCGTCTATCCTGAAGTGTTTTCTGTTTGTGGCGTGAGGTAATACTTAGAAGGTGAACCGGTAAGTGTGAGTCACACTCACTGCCATAGATCAGTACAATCTGTTATGTATCTCAGAGGGCATGAATGGACAGGGCAGACTAGTAGCCTGGTACAGAGAAGGAGGGAAAAAGACAAATGAGAAAGACAGACGTAAAAAAGCAGGACTGCAGCAGAAAGAGCAGAGGTACTCTCATAAACGCGAGAGACAATGATTCAGTGGCAGATTATTTTAGTTCTAAATTAATACAATCATTTAGGCATGACATTTTCTTTTTGACAGACTTTTTAAATTCTGAAAATCAAGGGGAAATAATTTGCATGCGGGCGATTTTTTTCTTCATCGCAAAAAAAAACACTGCTTTGTCGTCTAATTCATTAATGGGTGAATGGATTTCCGAATATGCGCAATTATTCACTGGCACTGAAACGATGACTTTGAAAAGGCCATCGCTGCAGCCTTCAAATACACAACAACCTCTTCACAAGAAAACAAACTGACAGTTAACCTCTAAATCTCACATAAGCTCCATGGCAAGGCCTGCTGTAGTATGTTACACGATCTACTTGTGTTGCCTTGATTTTCCCTTGGCCTAGAGGAAACAAGTGGGCCAAAAGCAGGATTTTTACCTTTTTCCTTTAACGTATGTGACCAACATACCAAGCAGCTCCTGCCCTATCAGGCTACTCAGTTATACTCGGAGCTGAATACAAAATGTACAGCTTCAGGCAACATAAACCTCTGGGTGACCTTATACTTTTGAGAGCCGTATGGCACAGTGGCTCACTGTAACGCAGAAATTTGTACATTTTAAATCACATTAAATACTGTGATGAACTGGCCTCCCGTCCAAGGTGTCACCCTGTCACGTATCCTCTGCTTCTTGGCAAGGACCCAAGTGCCCAAGATTCTGTACTAGATAAATGGATATAAATGAATCAATTTTTTATATTAATTTTAAAAATCTTCAAATTAGAATAGAGGGCAAGTTATCACAGAAACAAAGCGAAATTAAATAACTAGATGTAACAACGGCAGGGAAAGACGAACTGATCAAAATGCCGAGAATGATCACATCACGCATGAAACCCCACGGTATCTGATGTTAAACTCTTTGCTTCTGAACGATCGTGAGATCGATGTCCCAGAGCGTGCGGAATATATAAACGCTCCATATTTACATAATAATTGATAAACCAGCCAAGAATTTCACTGCATACAGTTGCATCCCACAAAGTCTAATAGTTCGATACTCCAGAAATATATGCATCTACACAAACACACGTGAGTTTGCATTACAGTCAATAGAAAGATTGCCAACTGCAAAATCCTTGCATAGATAGATAGATAGAGATGAATGGATGGATGAATGAATAGACAAACAAAGATAAATAAAAAGTTCTTAAACCAGGAACAGGTTGTGTGGTTTATATGGGGGAAACGTTTGAGACTAAAAATAACATATATCTTTATATCTTCACAGTCTATAAATATTTTACCGTTCCCTCTACAGGCTACAGACTGAAGAGCTACTTGATATCTGACCAAACACTTAGCAAAGCAACGCTATCCAAAGAGCGTAAAGTTGACTTAAAGCGTGCGCCAATCGTCCTGCTCATTGGCATCTGAAGGGTTTGGCTTTACTTCAGTGTGATCGCCCGGCGTTACTAAGCGAGGTCAGTCTCCAGAGTCAGCGCGTATTTATAGATCCGCATTCATCTACCTTGTGTGGGAGTGCGCGCTTTTTCCCTTTTTTTTAAGGATAGTGAACTGCAAATCACCGCAACGTCTCCATGCATGGTGCACTATTGCAGGTGGAGAGAATAAAATGCCGGATACCTTACCTCCCCAAAGCTGGATGAGATACGGCAAGACTACGTGAACTCAAAGCCCGTATTTAGTTTTCCCTTTTGCGTCCCGATCGAGCGTGGAGGCTGCGAGGCGGGGGAGGCTTCAACCGCAAGAAGAACGAGAGTGGCAGCATTCAGACACACATACACACACAGACACATGCACATACACACAAAGACAGGCAAACTCATATATAACCATAGACGCACACACCTGTTTCACAGCAACACGCCTACAACCCGAAATCTCATGTCAACTATCTTAGGAGATTTTGAATATATATTTCTCCCTTACTTTGCATTGGTCAATAGCAGGCTGTCATATAATTATCGCTGCTAGTTCTTAATATAAAATATATATATACAGAAGTTGTTTCATAATGAAATCGGTATCCACAGTGTATTAATACTCTTCAAACACTCAAAAACTTTCACTGAAAGACGTACTTATTCCAGGCAAAATCTTACAGAAGTTCAAAACATTCACCAGCAATCAATACTAGCATTACATCTTGCCTTGATATAAATATAAAAATTCGACTAAACCAATCAAACTAACAATTTACAATACACCTTATCCAGTACACGGCTGAGGTATCATCGTAGACGTATTAAATCTAAAAGAAACATTCTAGTTCCAAAGTCTTTTAAAAGTCTTTTTCTTGTTTATACTCGTAAGATCATATTTATTAACACTGCAAAATTATAGTTCATATAACTTCTGCGCCAAAATATCATTATAAGGATTGTAGAGTGCGTTAAAAAGTGTACATAAGTACATAAAAAAGTGCATAAAAAGGTAAAGAAAAGGGTAGAGAAACCTAGCTGTCCTCAGAAGTCACATTTTACACATAGCACAGGTGCACATACACATTTCAAAGTCAAAACTGGGAATTTCATTCAGTTTCAGTTCAAAAATAATTTTAGATAAAGGTATTATGGGTGCCTTCCGTTACCTTGGAAACTGTGCTAAAGATATAAATACACACCTACAAAACCATTGTTTCTTTTCCTATAGTGGGATGGAAATGGGCCACTCTGCCTCCGAAAACCTGAAAAGGTTTGTGTAAGGAACATTTATTCAGAATAAATGTAATGGAAATAAATAGTTTTTTTTTTACTTAAAAAAAAAAAAAAAAAAAAAAAACAATTATCCTCCAGCTTAATGCAATCAAAATACGCAGTCATGTAATTGTTGTTTTACACCCAGAAGCAAAGTAGTTTGCAGAAATGCGAAATAACTGAAATGACTGTTGTGATTGTAGCCTCCGGAGGTTTCAAATGTTATGCATCTTTTATAATAGGGCATCTCCAAATTAATTCTGCTTTTGAAATAGTGTGTGTGTGTGTGTGTGTGAGAGAGAGAGAGAGAGAGAGAGAGAGAGAGAGAGAGAGAGAACCCTGTATTATACTTTAACGCGGGTCTAGAAATGATGTCAAACTTCAGTATGAACATAACTGCTGTGCAAACGGAGAGCAAAAAACAAACTTTCATGAAGTGCAAAGGAAGAAATTAGACCATGTATGACCATGTATGTTCATTATACTGTGATTTACATTTAGGTAAAACTGTGCAGGATAATCTATAACAAGGGAAATCAATTTGATTATTCACAAATGTTTAAAGTGCTAGAAGATGCTGAGCTTCTCGTTTGTGGGAGTTCTACTTACACAATAATGTTCTGAGGCCAGAAGGAAAAATGAGAGATAACCAATCAGATTGTAGAGGAGGTGGGCCCAGGCAACTAGAGGAGGTGGGACCAAGATATATGATTGGTTGGCCCCACCTCTTCTAGTTGCTTGGACCCTCCTCCTCTATAAAAATAAAATTAGTTTCCAGCCTCCTGACAGGGCAATTTAGTTTCTCATGCACTGTCCATGTAATACAAGTCAACATTGACTAAAAAGCAATTGTTAAAGCTGTGTGTACCTCAATCACTGCACTAGAATTAGTGCAGTTCAGGACAATAGAAGAAGTTTGTACTTCGATTGCTGTTCAGTGAGAGAGCAGTTATTGCATGCCAATCAGTGGAACGTTATACAAACTGTCAGAATAAAAGGGTACAATCCTGGTATAGTTTTGTACCCCAAAGTACAAACAAGATTAATGTACCCCAATAGTACAAAAATGTTTCCCAGAGACCATTTCTGTACATTTTCTGTACCTTACTGTACATTTACCTACAACTAGGACACAATTGGCAAACCCTTGAGAGTATAGCCGCAGTGACAAGTAATTGTACCCTCAAAGGTACAAACTGGCACTTTTTTCTGACAGTGCAGACTTTTCTGAAGGAATCTCCTCCTAGCATCACTATAGCCAGAGCTGAGGAACGGCAACTGAGCCAGCAAATCATCTGATGAAGGTCTGGCACACTTGATGAACTGATTTACCAACATTTGACCTTGTTCCTGTGCCTTTGCATACCTTTCCCAAAAAGATGCAGATGTGTGTCTCTGCAGGACGGAGCAGTGGGTGCATTGAAAAGTAGGCGTGTCAAAAGGTGATGCGGGCAATAAGGCAGGCGTGGCTGAAAATGCTGTCAATAAATGTTATTTCAGAAAGAGACCAGGCATTCACCTGATATATAGACCAGGCAATGACTAGGATTAACAGATATCTGTAATGAAATGCCTGTTTCATATTTGTTCGTATAGCATAAGACATGTGCTATGCTTGTTCACGTTTACCACCATACTTCCAGAAAGCGCAAAAGAAATGTATGTGACACACCCACAAACCTTTTGACATGCCCACCAACCTTTTTACACACTCACATACCTTTTAACACTCTCACAAAACGTTTGACACTACCACAAACCTTTTTACACACTCACATGCCTTTTAACACTCCGACAAACCTTTGACACTCCCACAAAACTTTTGACATGTCCACCAACCTTTTTACACACCAACCTTTCAATACACCCACAAACCTTTCAACACACCCACAAACCTCCTGACACTCCCACAAACCTCCTGACACTCCCACAAACCTTTTGACACTCCCACAAACCTTCTGACACACCCACAAACCTTCTGACACTCCCACAAACCCTCTGACACTCCCACAAACCTTTTGACACACCCACAAACCTTCTGACACTCCCACAAACCTTTTGACACACCCACAAACCTTCTGACACTCCCACAAACCTGCCCACACCCTAAACCTTCTGACACACCCACAAACGTTTTGACACTCCTACAAACCTGTCCACACACCCACAAACCTTCTGACACTCCCACAAACCTTTTGACCCTCCCACAAACCTTTTGACACACCCACAAACCTTCTGGCACTCCCACAAACCTTCTGACACACCCACAAACCTTCTGACACACCCACAAACCTGTCCACACACCCACAAACCTTCTGACACACCCACAAACCTTTTGACACTCCCACAAACCTGTCCACACACCCACAAACTTTCTGACACTCCCACAAACCTTTTGACACTCCCACAAACCTTTTGACACACCCACAAACCTTCTGGCACACCCACAAACCTTCTGACATTCCCACAAACCTTTTGACACACCCACAAACTTTCTGACACACCCACAAACCTTTCAGTTTGGCCAGTAATCCAGCCTGCAGAGACATATACTTGAAAAGATCTACTATCAATTCTTGGACAATGGGCTGTCAGCCATGTCCAGAGCAAAAACACAAGTATAAATATCGCAAAACAGCAAGACGTGCAGAATATGAATGTCCAGCTATTACATATCCCATTCAAAGCTGCTGGATCACTGTGCATTCACAATACTTGTGGTCTTACTCTGAATGAATGCAGTAATTCTTTAGGACACTGCAGTAGCAAACAGTGTTCCCTAAATTTCTGTAATATGTGTCGAAGATCTTAGTAAAAACTGGTTCAGTCATTTGCTCAAAATAGATGAACTGAAATGTTACCAAGAAAACACTGAGAAGAAAAGCATTCTGACCTGTGAGCTGCACTAAAACATAAATAGATATAGTGTAATATTTAAATATTTTTTAAAGGATGCAGAAGACAAGACATTAAAAATAAAATCAGAATAAAAATGTTTCACATTTTTACATACAGTCCACACATAGTTCTTTCCTTATGACGACTATTCTAGTATTTTTATTTCATTTTCCGGCCAAAGGCAGCAATAAGAAAAGTAAAAAAATTTCCTGCTATTTAAATAAGTCTATATTTAAACCCCCACGTCGAAATGAGATCTTTTAGAGCGCTGATTAAAATCAGATTTTGATGTGATGTCACCTCTTTGTGAGGACTGCCGTGAGAAGATCACCAGAGAGGCTCAACCATTCTGCGCTTCAGCCACGGGTGTCTCAGTGCTTCTGGGTAAAAATGTCATGAATTAGCCACTGAGCTCCGTCTCCGATCACTCCATGTCACACGGGCTGAGCAACACAGGCGGCGTTTGCGCGACACATATTGCTACTTTTGTTTCATGGCCGAGGTTGCAAATAATGTGCATTTCCATTTAACGTCTTCATACTGTGTACGTGTGCGTTACTGTGACGCTAATTGTTTGTTTGTTAAAATCCAAGAGATCTGGCAGAGCTACTAGTCCTGTTGCCCTGCATCTCGGAGGCGAGGGTTCAAGTCATTGCCCGGCCTCTACTTGTGTGAAATTTGCACTCATGGGAATTTTACTTACGCAAAAATGGTCTGAGGGCAGAAAATCAAATGATTGGTTCAGAGAGATAACCAATCAGATTGTGGAGGAGGTGGGTCCAAGCAACTAGAGGAGGCAGGACCAACCAATCAGATGTCCCTCCTCTATCTCTCTGTGTAAGTAAAACTCCCATGAATGAAATTTGCAAGCATTCCCTAAGTTGTTGTACAAAATTAACTAGCGCTAAAAAAATGTATGTATCATGGGTAGGTGACCCATCTGGGGTTATCCTGCTCTTGAACCTCAGGGTTCACAAAGCAAGATTTCTCAGTTAACTTAAGCTAGTCGTCATGATTGTCCTGCAGGAATGCTCCTTACTTAAACTTTTATAGGACAATCAGGACTTCTAGCTTAGGATAACCTAGCTAAGTGAGAAATCTTGCTTGGTGGCTGGATTAGTATCATTGGACTAAATACTGTCAGAATCTGTATATCTTTTTATTTAATGCTTTGCAAAACAGGCCGCGTACACATTTGCTACTTAGCATAATATAGCTAGCAGATATTGTGTGCTACAGCCATGGGCGTCACCGCCATTAAATCTGGGGGGGACGTGTCCCCCTCACATTTTAGAATTATTTGTTTGGACCCCCCCACATTTAACATAAAAGAATCCATTCCACTTGATTGATATTTGAATACACATACGGCATCTAATTCATTAAAAAATTTCTGGGGGAGGGTCCCCAGACCCCCGCCAGTGTCCC
>JAODKF010000055.1:660422-670735 GCA_026779585.1 Mormyrus proboscirostris | reverse complement strand
TGAGCTATTAGTTAAGTTCTCCCCAAGCAAGCTTGATGGGCCGAATGGCCTCCTCTCGTTTGTATAGTTCTTATGTTATTATGTTCTTAAATCGTTTCCTTCTTAAATTTTGTTGCGCAAAATGAACGCATCCCAATAGTGTTTCTTCCTTGTCTGTTTCAGTAGCTCACTGTTGTCCTTTTTAAGCTTCGTGTTGGAGACTGAAACTAAAATGATGAAATCGACCCAATGTGCAGGTTTGAGAGAGGCTTGCGACACCCAGCAGCAAATGGGAGCAGGCAGCCACTCGAGACGAGAGTGCAGTTAGTGATCACCAATATCCTTCGATTTCTTAATTATAAGCGCACACTATGAATGACTGTTTGGTACAATTTTTGCTCATTGCACGGTTTCGATGATTATTTATTTTTTGACGGCACAAAGCACACGCTGACACACAAGCTCCTTTGACGTTAAACATTCACTACACTGACAACAAATCATACAGCTGTGTCATAATTTCGTTATGTAAAAACCCCTTGGGGTTTCATTTTTCGTCAAACAATCTATTATTGCATCTTTAGCCCATTTACTTTAATTCTTTCACTTTGACTTTGATATTTTTGTTTTTGTCAGTTTTTAAATGTATTTATTGTGAAAGATAATTTTTTTGAATAGATCGTCTAGTTGACAGGGTTGCAATTCTGGTGTAATGCTCAATTCATATCTTTACGTATAATACTTATGATTAAGGTTAGGGGTTATGCCCACAGAAGTGAATGGAGAGTCCCCACAAAGATAGGAATATATGAACTAAGTGTGTTTGAGAGGACATGTGTGAGTGTGTGTGTGTGTGTGTGTGTGTGTTCAGGGGAGCAGAGGAGTTGTAGACTGATTTGGTCCCTACTGATGTTGACAACAAACCTGCGCCCATGCAGTAAGAATCTGCGCAAACCTCGGCACAGCTGCAGCCGCCGAGCGCAGCCAGAATTGCAATAAGGTAATCCGGAAGCGTAATATTCAATCCTCTCGAGTTACTCTGACACCTACGTAAACATTGTTGCAGACCTTCACGGCAGCGATATTCCCAATGGTATAGCCTCTTTCAGCAGGGCGATGTACCCTCCCACACTGCAAAAATGTCATCAGGAACAGTTTGCAGAAGATGGAAAAGAATTCAAGGTGTCGACTTTACCTCCAAACTCCCCAGATCTCAATCTAATTGAACAACTGTGATTGTGCTGGACAAACACGTCCGATCCTTGAAGGCCCCATATTGCAACTTACAGGACTTAAAGGATCTGCTGCTTACGTCTTGGTTCCAGATACCACAAGGCACCTTCAGAGGTCCTCTGTAGTCCATGCCTCAGCGGGTCACAGCTGTTTTGGCAAGCATGTGGAGTACCAACATGAGGCTGGTGGTCTGTGTGTTTCTCCTGTTTGGAAGAACTCCTTTACATGCCCTTAATAATACAGACCTCATAATGTTAGCTTTAACGCATTTTAAACTTTTAAGTAAAGCATAAACCACATTCTCTGTCAGGATGCTTATCTTGTACTGTACAACAAAGTTGCATGATTCACCTCATTATCCGAACGCCACGCAAGCTCCTAATTACTCTTCAGTAAATTAAATTAATTTGGGAAGTTAATGACTTGCATTTCTTTACAAATTTTTCTAATCTGATTCATAATGTAAAAGAAAGAATCATTTAATCCCTCATTAAAAAGCTGTTATTAAACCGTGCGGGACACTTTAGATGCACCAAATGTGGTTCCATGTTTTCGAGTGTGTTAAAACAGCCAATATGCTGTCAAATTACGGTGTCTGTATCACCTTGTAAATCTGGAAATACTTACAAATGAATGCAGACTGGATTAAGAGAAATGACTGGATAATATACAACCAGGCAGTCGTTATATGTGTCTACAAGATAGAGCAACCAGGGATTTAAAAATCACCGGGAGTCCTGTTCACGTTCTGCTGCGTTTTAATGCTCTGTATTTTATGATTTGCTTATGCCATATTTTAAACATCTTAATAGGGAATGCCAACTCATTAACATCATATACAGTGCAGCTGTTTGAGTAATGTGCAGTGGTTTAATTGCAGACAAATCACTTTGCCACACACAATAATTTAAGCATTTTTGATGTTTAATTTCACAACTTGATTACTCCGAGTTTAACTCGGCCATTGCTCTTTTGCATAGACACGTCGTTTGTCTTACGCGGCCAGAAGTGCTCCGCATACCCAATGAGCTTAGCAGCTATTGACGAGATTGATTTAATAAATCATGAGCTTGTTTGTAGCGTTTTCCTTTTTTTCCAGCCATCTCTTGCAATAAATTGGACCCCATTGTCGCAGGTAATGCAAGCCGACAAACATACTGAAATAAGCAGTAATAGACTTCCGATGTGTCGGCACTTTTTTATTTAAATTTCTTTGGACAAAATATGCCACACCAGTTGAGCACAAGAGCAGCGCCAAAGATACAGTGGGAGCATGAGGAGACAAGATGTCTGCCAAACCTTCAGATTCATCTGCTCAGAGTGGAAATATATTCGAACCCTTGTCAGCACTATGGATGGCCACATCGAACCTAGGCGAGCCAAACTGCGCCATTATACATGCAGCAAAGATTCAGAGGGAGTGGTGAGTGGCTCCGTGGATTAGGCTAGGGCCAGATGTGCGATCAGAGCAAGGTGGTTGCATCACCAGCATCTGATTGGCTGAAAGGATTATCTGAAGGAAGAAACAGCATGTTCTATACATTATTAATTATAAGTAGTATTGCATATTGCGATGTATTTATGCATTCCTGAAAACTAGGAACTTGAAAATTTCCAACCTCGTACTTAAAAAAGTTGTATAGAACAGCTAAACAAAATGGATTCGTAATGCAATTTTTTTGCAAGGGAATGCTACTTCTGCTAGCATTTGATGCTAACATAACGCAGTGATTCTCACAAACGTGGGAGAGCGATAGTGTCGCATCACGTGACCTGGTCACCTGACCTAAACGCAGTAGAGATTGTTAACAGAGGAGTCTGACCAGAGAGAGAAGGAAAAGCGGCCAATGGGTGCTCAGGCTAAATGTGGGACCTGCTTCAGGACCTCATGAACCTGGCGCTGGAGGATCAGGCAGACCCTGGAGCAAATGGCGGTAAGGCCTTTGCTCAAAGGCTCAGTGCTGGGATCACTTTGCTGACCCAGGGGTTTGAACCAGCAACCTACTGAGTCCTAACCCACAGATCTGTCCCCCAACAAATTATTTTTTTTTGTTTAATATTTTTTGGTCAGTACATGATTCCATATATGTTATTTTATAGTTTTGATGCCCCCATAATTATTCTAAAATGTAGAGAACAGTATAAATAAACTTCTCCTTGGGTAGATGTGTCCACACCTTTGACTGATTCTGTACATACATGCATGTTTCAAAGGAGAGCATTGTGGGATATGTGAAAAGAAGCATTACGGTGTTTTTGCTGCATTTCATATTGTGTTCATTTCGGGTCAAGCAGATCAACTCATATCCGCCCCCCAATAAAAAGCTAGTGAAATTATAGGACGTTTCACAAACTGGCTGTTTGGTTTCTTAGCTTATGGTGAGTTGCTAATGGACCAGACCTGCCTGGGGACCTCAGATAGGAAAGCAGGGTCTTAAGCTCTCAAGGGCTTTTCTCACCTCAGCTAAATGCCGAATGAGTTTCAAAGGTAACAGCGGGAAAGCTGGTGCATTTCAGCCGTCTGCAGCGGTAATTCAGACAGTGAGGTCATCGACCCGCCGGCCAAGCAGCCCAAGCCTAAAGGACACGGAGCAGTTAGCTTAGAGCGAACGGCCACTAAACCGCGGCAAAAACGCTCAGTCCTACCCATTAAAATATATCACGTCAATCCCACAATGCAGAGGGAACAACTCGGCAACTTGGAGTTCTTCACATTGGTTTTGAGAGTAGATGTTTCGGACCACATCACAGCTGATGTGTAAGTGACCGGGACCGACATTTCATTTATGGAGAAAGGCAGCAGGACTAGAGATGTGTTTGGGATTAATTCTGATGTCAGGAGGCCAATGTCGATGGAAAACCTACGGCCAGCTATACTGCACTGATTCAAACGAGCGGCAGAGTTCTGTAGCTTTTCTCTGATGACCTTAGAGCATCCAGGAAGACTTAATCCATGAATCCCGTGACCCCGTTTACACCACGTGTATCATCGCCGTTAATATAAAAACGTTAATTTATCGCAAGGTGTATTTAGGAGGGAAGGTAGCATTTTTCTATTGCCTCACTAGTTCATCTCAGATATGAATTCTTGTAATGAGGCCAAAGCAGCGACAGAACATCCGTGGGTGTAAGTGGCATTTCGAGCAATGGAAATAAATGTACCTTCTGAAAGCACTTCAGCAGACAGCAAGTCCCCAAGAACGGTCGGATCTTTTGTTATGGGCATTGAAGGTAGCGGAACTTAATGGTAAAGCGTGCTGCAGTAACCCATGGAAATGCGGAAAGCGCCCCTGCAGTTATTAATGTGACGATACTCACTGAAAAGGAGTGAAATTAAAGTGGCATTGCTAAAGTTACCGCCTTAATCACTCATTAGATCAAAGAGAAAAAACAATCACTTATTTCTGACCTTTAGTAAGATTATTTTTCACAAACCTTGCATGGCATTATTTTCTCCCTGTGAAACTTAAAATTGCCAGTTTAATGAAATCCTCTATATTGTCTTTCTCAGCTTTTGAGGCAAACTGTTCATTTGTTGCCACTAAAAGCTTGATGCATGGATTATTATACAACCGTGACAAAAAAAATTAGCTGCGCATAGCTTTGCTCGGTTAAAGGGGAAGGATGAAATATTCTCATCGATTCATAAACTCACAATATTGCTTTCAATTTCTGGGAGAAAACATTATTTTTATGCCTGTTAAAATGCTTTATATCTGTTGACTATTCAATAATAAGTATCATAAAAAATACGGACGATGCGTTTTACAGAACAATCAAGACCTAGATAATGTATTGTTCGATGATGTGGTTCAGCTTTTACTACTCTGTTTTCTAATTTATTGCTTATTTCAATGGTTTTACTTTCTGCTGTTTATGGTATATAGCTGCAGTACGTGACCTTTTGCAGAACACACAGAGGCATCTATATCAACTTACTCTGTCCCAGACTAAACATGAAATCTTCCAGTAGTATATCTGTCTGGAATAGTGATCAACCTGTCCTGGGGAATTTTCCCGTAACTGGTATTTCATATAAGCGACCTGTTTTTCTTTTTCTTTTACTAGAGTAATTCCTACAAAATTATAATTGTACTCAGGTGGCAGCAAACCTATTTGAAGAAAAAAAACATGCGTGATAACGGAGAATAAACAGTCTAAGTGCAAAACATCTGACATTTGCTAAATTGTCTCCATAAACCAGCTAAACTTAAACTACAAATAATTTTAAAGTAGGATTAGACTTCAAGCTTAATAACATCCAGTTTTTAACATATTCCACATTTTCAGATTTATTGAGGAACTCTGAAATTAAAGAAAAGAGTGACCATATCTGTGGTATAATTCCTTCCAAGCTTTTGAATGTAAATACCAGTAAATACTGGTAATAATCTCTACACAATACCAAAAATGGGTGACAGATTTACGTTATCCATAAAAGTAAAAAGCACATTTACAGACAGCATGCGAATGTGAATAAACATTCTCATCATCTTCAAGATGCGTGCTCTTTTTCGTCTTTCTATAGACTCTCCCTGACAATTTATACAATTCAGGTCCATAGTAAGTCTCCACAGTATATTCAGGCTTTGCTTCAAATAGCTATATTATTATAATTGTTTTAAAATATGTGCCTTTCCAGTACAGATGCCTTCTTTACTGAGATTTGGCTGGGTTCTCCAAAAATAATGGCCTTGTCAAATATATAATGAAACCGGGCAAAACACTGTTAATCTACAGATGGCTATACTTCCTGTTATAACTGCATTAGTCTAGCGGATAAATCAGCAAAGTAAGTGAGCAGGCAAAACAAACTTTTCCTATAAATCAAGCTGACGGGCATCTACACATTAGATTAAGATTGGAATTAAACTGTGTTGATATGGTCATTGTTGTGATGGTTGCAATGGAAATCTACTTAACATTTTTGGAGGTTATTGTTACCTGTTTACATCTGAGCCTTAGTTTACTCAAGCTGCCTCTTAACAAAGTTAACCAAAACCCATTTATATATTGAATGATTTTCCTATTTAACTATTGAGCGCCCTGCGTTAGGTGGACTCCCCCATCCCGGGTTATTCCCTGCCTTGAGCCCGCAGCTTCCTGGATAAACTACAGACCAGAGGTGCAGAGCACAGGTCCAGAAAGTACAGATCCAGACCGAGATTTTGTTTCAACCAACCACTTGAGCATCAGCACGAGCAGGTATAGAAAACGGATGAATGGAACTATTGAGTGTTTAAATGAAGCTGTGTTATGAAGTGCAGTAATGAGGGCCTATGGATATAAATCATGAGTATGAATTACTCTTTCATGGAGCAGAATAATACCCAGGTTAAGGTGCCCGATAGATGGTGGCAAGATGAACGGAGCTTGAACTTGAATGGTCTTCCTCAGCCTTCTGCAGGTTGTGATGAAACTTTCCATGAGGAAAGCGGACAGTCCCATGGGATGTGGGAGGATGGAATGGGAAGTTTAGGGATTTAATTTGGGGTTTTGCAAGTTTAACAAACCTGCAGGAGAGAGAGGAACACAAAGGACGGCCTTGACGGCGTCAGCTAAAGCGAAGAAGCAGGAGTTGGGACACGAGGGCCGAGTATTTGGTCTGGTCTGTCTGGAGGCTGAGAGGAAAAACAGATAAGCTGGCTTATGACATTTGTTACATGGCTGCGGGTGAATGGAGGGTCATGTGACGTTTTTTTTTTCCCCCCACCCCAAACACATCGTCCCGAATTGTGTAATTCTTTACAAAAAAAAATTTTTATCGGAGAAATTGGCTACAGGTTTTCACAGGAAGACGCCGGGGTAGGTCTAAGCGGGAGCCCTCGTGAAGGATGTACAGGGATGCCAGTTCTGTGTGGCAGAGCTGTTCGGGGATAGCTGCTTCATGCTGACACATTGGGGGCCTTATCCCCCTCTAGGATCAACTGATCAGAGCCCCCCCCTCCCCGATAAGCCCCAGGGCCCACATCCTCGCAGCAGTGTGTGTGCGCGGAGTGACGCCTGCGACTAAAGCTGTCGCACACCGCCTCAGTCAGCTACTTCCCACACTTTACAAAGGCAGTTGGGGTCCCACACAACCCCCCCCCCCCCCCCCATCCTAAAAGTGAGCTGTACCATTAAAAGCCATCATATGTCAGCTTCGCTGTTTCAGAAACGCAAGAGAACGCCGCAGACGGGAAAAAAAATGTGAGCTGAATCGCTGGAATGAGCGGTGCAGCATGAATACTTTATCTCGCCGACCAACACCCTCTCAAGTCTGACGTCCCACCTTTCACGATCGATATTTCAGCTACTTTCGGTATTTAGCTACTTTGCTATTTCTTTATTTCCACGCACAGTAGCAGCTGCTGTCTTCACAAGGAGTGCGCCGTGATTAACGAGCGGCTCCTGACATTAATACAGCTCGCTTCCTACAAGGGTCGGCTTCCCTCTCATCCAATCATATCGCGGCCGGCCGGATGCCCAATCATCTTCCCCACTCTCGTTGTTGACAGGAACAAATAAGGTTACGAGATTTCGCCCATTGAGCCGTGGATAAATGTATGACTGAGCAGAAATTGGAAACGCGCGGTGCCCCTGACAGGCCTATTCATCAGGGCGCCTCCCTTCACGCCACACAACAGCACCATGGCGTGCAAATCCCTCACATTCATTATTCCATTAGGAAAACCCAGCTGATGGTTGCTTAATGACTTTTACAGAACTTGAATGAATGTAGGTGTGACTTACGGGCCAGAATTCTGCACATTCAGAATACGCTTATGAAAGTCTTACCCGTCTCTGAGAGGTTTGTAATTAAGGAAGAGACTGGCATTATGGTTTATCAAATGGGCCCCTATTCTTCCCCGCACTTTGGTTTATTGTCTCCTGTACACACTCCTGCTTCGTTTATGTATATCTGCTGTCTACAAAGCAAACAGTGCCGGCTGCTTCTTCACCTCCTTCCTAATCAGCCGATGCCGTCTCTGAATTTCCACCCAAGGGCTCTGACACAGGTATCGATTATTCTGCCGGGTCACGGAGGAGAATTGGCTTTTGGGGAGGGGGGGGAAACACGCGTGACGGGGTGCTCACACGCCGGCGTGTAAACGTGAGGGAGTGTGAGTCGCGCGTGAGGGTAAACGTCATACTGCCGTGTTCGTGTCCCTTCTCATCAGCCCGTCCTAATATGAGATGTGGAGGTATTGATCCCTGCCTCCGGCCTATTTAAGATAATGTATATATTGAGAAATAACAATGCGTTCCCCATTAAGCGGATCAATGGATCCGCCCGCGCTCCGTTCTCATATCTCGCATCCATCAGAAATGCCCTATGAGGCAAATTCCCGGCATCTTGAACTTCCTGTTCTTCCCTCTAACCTCTCCATCCATCTACCACCCCCCCGATTCAGACTCAGTTCAGACTCTCCACTCGCCACTGACATATCCACCCCCCCCCCCATTTCCCGCCATTTCTCCCTTTGTCCTTACACGTTTGCCTCAACTACGGCCCCCCCCTCACTGGATTTCCCACCCTGCTCCTTTTTGTTATAAAATATGCCCCCTTCCACAGCTGGATTAGCTGGATTAGGTATTTATTCAGCTTTGGTGTCATGCCATCCATAAACAAGCATAGTGTGTCATGCCATAATGTTCTCCCAGGGCCACAGTGTGACATATAAACAGAGGGGGGGTCGACCAGGACTTAAAGTAGAAAGCACAGCATGGAGGGGGCTGGACACAAAAGTTTATACATACAAATATAAAACCTTGTGGCATGTGTGTGTGTGTATATTTCGCAGGGCGTCATATGCATAGAGGGGTGGGGCTCCACCTGTGATCAGATGGTGACTGGTTCGAATCCCAGAATCAGTAGAGTGATTGCACCATTGGGCCTTAATCCCTAGTTGGTCCTCAAACTGTATGATTCTGTCTTCAGGCAATTTCATGTAGCTTTGTATCTGCAAAATAACATGAATGTAGTGCGATGTGTAAATAAACAAAAAAAGGCTCCTATAACGTCAACTAGCTCTGCCCCAGAAGCCTCCATTCATATTCCGGGGAGAAAATCTGTCCGCTGTTCTGAGAGCCTTTATAAAAAGCAGCAGCCCAGGTTATAGCAGCGAGCTTCCAGTAAAGGGATGGAATGCCAGTGGAAGGAGGCCTGCCAAGTGCAAGATGAGGTCATCTCAGGAAAGCCCAGGCTGCACGTGAGCTGTTCTGGGACTTCACCCCTCCACGTGGTACGGCCCACACCACCCCGTGCCGGTGGGAGGAAAAGTACATTCTGAAAGGATGACAGGGACGTGCGGATCCTTAATGCTTTTCCAGCGTGAGGCTCTGATCAGAGCTGTTGGCCAGAGCTGCTGGCACGACGGTCACTTCTCCAGCACACGCCGCTGTTCCCAGAGCCCTAATAGAATAACATCCACCATCTGCAATTTTCAAATTGCTTTCAATAAAGCAAAGAGGATAGAGCTGCTGGGTCAATACTCTGTCGGAGATTACGATCATATTTGGGAGAATAATTCATCAGATTTCAATTTATACTCAGCATAATGGTTTTCATCTAAAAGCTAATTTTTATAAATCATCGCATTACGCGGGAGGTAATAAAAATTCATTCGATAAAAATTTCACGGACCTGCGCGAGTAAACGGGGTCTTCATGCATTATGTCGCGCTGTCTCTCTTTCAGTGCACGCTTCCAAACACTGTTACTAATTAATTGAAGTGGCCCCGAATCGATATAATGCTTGACGCAGCAGATTCCAAACAGCAAAAGAAAAATTTAATTTGAATCGTAACAGTCTGTCAGTGCCACCCACCCTTGTGGTTTAATTTTATTTTATTCTGATAATACATCTTGTTTTTATCTTCATATTATGTCTTTTCTTTTTAAGCACAGTCTAGTTACCATATGGCAATAGCATGTCACTGGAACCAAACTGGAACTTCACTCAGTGAAGGTTTAAAAACAACAGACATGACATCTGTGGCATTAAAATGTCTTCAGGTGTGTACTATGAAATAAAAGAATCGGATAACAAGATAAACAAGGTGATTGAGTGATAGTTAAACAAGGTGTTTGAATGTCAGAGGTAGTTCTGGGGGTTGGGG
>JAODKF010000055.1:635910-660298 GCA_026779585.1 Mormyrus proboscirostris | reverse complement strand
CGACACCCCGGTGTTTTTAAATCATCACCCCCCCCCCCCCAACCATCACTGCTGTGTCGAATTTTCGTATCTGCAGTCCATTAAGTTACAGCAAAAGCCGTGAACAGTGACTGCAGGAAAGTTACACAGAGAGCGGGCCGCAGACTGGCACAGTGAATGGCAGAATACCCAGACCCAGCTCGACTTTTCTGTGCATTATTATTTAGGAAAGCTATTAAGAATTAAAGAGAAACAGCAAGATTACTCTTCAGATTAACTCCGTGGTTCAAACAGAATCAATACCGTCAACCCAGTTTAATTTTCGAATACGAGTCTGCTGTAATGGGACCTATTTCTTGTCTGTCAGGTGCCTATTTCAAACCAAGAAAATAGCTTCAAAGTTATTCAAATGAAACAGATTTCGTCTATAGACAGTAAAGTCTAGAGAAATCTGCAGACGGGTGCGTGTAGATATAACATACAAACCAGAGATTTCTTAAAGTTTCAAAGAGCCGCGCAGGTTAAATCACTGTTGGTTGTTTGTCATAAGAACATAAGAACTATACAAACGAGAGGAGGCCATTCGGCCCATCAAGCTCACTTGGGGAGAACTTAACTAACAGCTCAGAGTTGTTAAAATCTTATCTAGCTCTGATTTAAAGGAACCCAAGGATTCAGCTTGCACTACGTTATCAGGAAGACTATTCCATACTCTGACTACACGCTGCTTCCTTAAATCCTGTTTGAAATGTTCTCCTGCTAATTTCCACCTATGGCCACGAGTTCTTGTATTTGAGCTAATGCGCGCGGAGGGAGTTGGAACTCGACCCGACGACCTCCAGGCGCTCAAAAGGTACTTTTCAGCCACGTGGCACTCAGATGGATAAACATGGCAAACTCAAAATCCAGTCCATATATTTCCATGGCATTCAAGTCTCACAGAGGTCAGAAGTAAGCATTTTAGACTCTACATTTGATACAGATGACCGCAGCAAGCATGCAGGATATATCACACTTAAAATGGTTATAAGAAAAATTGCTATTCACTCGAAATTCCATCTATCAGTTTTCCATAACCGCTTATTCACTACTGCAGTGTTTCTCAGTCTGGTTCTTGGGGACCCACAGACAGTCCATGTTTTTGCTCCCTCCCAGAACCCAGTAGGATGTGGGATTGTGGACTGCCTGCCAAGGTGTGAACTGCCTGGTAGGGCGCTGGGAGGGAGCAAAGACATGGACTGGCTGTGGGTCCCGAGGACGGGATTGGGAGACAGTGCAGTACAGGAACGCTGTGAGCCTGGAGCCAGTTTTCGGCAAGTACAGGGCACAAGCCCGTCGGTGTGACTGCTGTGCGAGTGTGTGACTGCTGTGCGAGTGTGTGACTGCTGTGTGATTGTGTGACTGTGCCTTGCAATTGGTTGGTGCCCCATCCTCAGTTGTTTCCTGTCTCCAGACCCCCTGCACCAGGAAAAGCAGGTACAAAAAATGGATGGGCGGTTTTATGCGACACTTAGCTAATTTCACTTAATGCGTAAGTATCCTTCCTTGTATTTTTTAGTACCAAAAAGTTGCAATTTTAAGGGCGACACTTGGAAACAAAAGTTAAGCAATTTAAGGAATTAAGAAACTTTTTCATTAGCAGGTGTGCATGTGCTGACATTAATCGCTGTCAATCGAAATACATCTCTTAAGACAATTTTTTAAAGGCAAATATATTTCGTTTTAGTTTTAGCCAGTGGGATTTTCATCTCTGACTGTTAATTGCCCTTGAAATTAAAACTATCTTGGAGTTCAATAATGCATAGCAAAAAGTATTTAAATAATAATGCATATGAAAAAGATTCCTATGTAGTAATTTGATACACATGTAAATGACATTTATAAAGACAATGACGTTAATTTTTTTTTTTTACTATTCTCAATCATTTATATATGTAATTATATATTTTATACTTGTGGTTTTTTATTACCTTATACTGTATTATCTTATATTTTATTGCCCTCTAGTAAAACTACTTTACGTTTTATGGTGTAGCAGCTAATTAATAATCATTCCACCTATGTATCTAACATCTTCTGTATCGTTAGATCTCCATGTACTTTTCTGCTTAAGTGTCTCATTGTAGCGATTTGACATGAGAGACCAAACTCAGTGATACATCACCTAGTTAGCAGAAAATAATGATAAAGTACATTGGCTAGAACTCACCAGCACAGAAGGCAGCTTTATTAATACATGAGAGGATGAATCACACCAACAATTAAAATGGTTGCAATTGATTAATCAACTGCACAAGATACAACCAGTCCAAGTTAGGAATGTGTGTAAGCCTGCATTGTCCTCAAATGACTCAAGGAGCCATAGAATGTCAGGTGTACCTATAACCTGAGACTTCTGTTGCACAATGTAGAAACAAAGCTTTTAAAAAGCACGTTTACACAAGGCCTAGAATGACCAAAATTAAAAGCAGTGTTTTGCATGCAGCAGATCAGATAGGTGTTAAGCCAGTGCAGATGTCCAGGAGAAGGGGACAGAAGATGGACGGATGGATGGATGGATGGATGGATGGAAGGACAAAGGATGGATGGATGGAAGGACAGGCGGAAGGACAACTGGATGAATGGATATACAGGCAAACAGGGCCACCACCCCATCTGATGTTCTTAGGTACAACGTGGACAGAGGCAACTATGAGAGGTTTGCATTCAAACAGTAAACAAAAGGTGATAAATATTTTAGGCTCTTTTGAGTAGCTGTGCACTCAACCTATCAAATTCCAAAGTTATTTTCTTTGCTTTTCCTGCCAAGGCATCCCCCTGCTCTCGGAACGTAGCCCTTCATGACCGTACACAAACAAGGCTTCTGTGTGACACCACAGACTTCCGATATATTTATCAAAAAAGAACAATGCAAATAAAAATGGTGACACCCGTTAAGAAAGGCTGCAGTAATTCCATTCAGTTACTGTTGACACAAGAACCCTTATGCTGATACAAACTGAAGGACACTTCAATCCAAACCTAGACCACATACAACGAAAACAAACAACCTAGCTGCCGCGGTTCAGGATGACACGCTCACAGACATTGACACGATGGCTTCTCAGTGGGCAGATATGCGCTCGCTGAAAAAGCGTTTGTGCGTCTGGTGGTTCTCACACGGTTAGGCTGCGATCTCTGTTATCAAATGGCCCTTAAGACACCAGGACTGACGAGTTTCACTTAATTGCATTTAAATATCGCAACAACACTTGTTGATGCCATGGGGAAAAACGAACGATCTACATACACATTGTTAGATCGCCAGGCCTGGAGGCATTTCGGAGCGCAGGCAAGAGTGTCGAGAATCCCCTGATGACGGAGACACAGCTACTTGAGAAATCTGTTCCTCCTGGACTCAACTTGAACCCCGAACAGAACCGACTGAGATGTTATTGAAATGTTACCCTACCGCTCATCATCAGCGGTGTCAAAGTTCTTTGCAAAGTAAAGGAAATTCAAAACCAAAATAAACGATACTTAAAGCAAAAATGAAAAGGAATGAAAAAGCAGGCTTCATCCGAGATCAGCAGGCGTCCAGTACGATCCTCCTCCGGATCAGCGCCACGGTGGGGTGCCAAGAAGACCCAGACCACCAAATGAGTGATAAATTGCACGCGTAAGAACATCGGACACCTGTCACCGCCACCACACCCCAGGCGAGCTCCAGTGCCCCAGGAAAACGGCAGGAAGAGCTCAGCTCCAGAGCTGCTCTTTGATGGGCAAAGCTCACAGAAATGAGCCGGCATCTGGCCTGAACGAGAGGCCCGGCCAGTATTGTGGATTTTCTCCCCCTGCCCATACAAACGTGAACCGGGAGCAGGGCTGCGGCCTGCGCAGCGTGGGGGAGACCGCGACCTCACGGCAGCGCTAATCTTATTGTTCGAGCCACTGGGACCTGTCACAGCCTATGACTCCCTTCCTGTCTGCCTGCAGAATCTCACGCGACTGTAATCTGAGGTCACACAGCTGGTAAGTTCATTAACCCGGCCTGCAGGTTTTGACGCTAATGCAACCCAGTGCTTCATGGGTGGGTGATTCAGCAGGTGTACTTTCCTGTAGTTCAGCGCTGTAAATTTTTTATGCTTTTTATAGTGCTTGTTCTCCAGATGTTGAATTCTGGGATAGGAAAAAAAAAAAAACAAAAAACAGAGTACAGCTGTAACTGCTAAATTAGATTCGTACACAGAAAACAAACAGAAACCGTGCTGAATTTTCTTCTCTCTTAATAACAGCCATGTCCACAATTGCAATCAACTCTTGTGTAGGCTGTCGAATGATTTGAGGTCTGCATTTACGCATTAAAATGCTGGTGGGATAAAATGGCAGCATCACCAGTAATTTAGCTGTCACTGTAAGAGTAAAACGTTCAAGAACCCACTGCATTAAAAACATATGCAGCAGAGTGCAGGATGGAAAGTTCTAGAACATCGCCAGGCAGTGCGGTTCAGGGCGATGACCCGCGAGTCAGGCGCCTCTTCGCAGTGCTTCTCAGCAACAGGATGCATTGTGGCGAGCGCTCGGTAAATCGTCTGTGACCTAGATGGCGGCGTTGCGGTTTTTCCGTGTTTGCGTGGGAGGGAATCCGTATACGCAGGTTAGGCGTGGGGGAGGGGGGAGATGAGGATAAAACATGCTACGATAACAATCCCCGCTTCCTATCGCTGTGATGTCCTATTCTGAGACACTAAGAGACTTTTGTACGTGTGTGTGTGGGGGGGGGGGGTGCTATGTAGCTATAACGGTGGTATATTCATGCAAATCTGCACCAAGCCGCACTCTCTGGGTCTTAGCATGAAGGAAACTTATCTCTGAGTTGCAGATGCCCCATTGTAGAAAACGTAGTGCATCAATGAAAGGGGCTGTACCCTATCTGCAAACATTTACGCTTGCCCTGCAGTTTAAATCAGTGAGCCGCGTAAATTTGTATAAAATGGAAAGATACTGAGTGAGTCTCTGACTGAGCATCTCCCTCAAATGCAGTGGAAGGTAATTTAAAAATACCCCAGCAAGAAGAGGCTCCGGGAAGTCGGGAGGAGATCAAGCGAGGGAAGCATTTCCGTAGCTGATTTGGTGTTAGCAATAATAAGGAAAGCCCTCGACGCGGCGATCACATCACCGAATATCCCCGAGCACTCCGAAACACATCTCCATAATGGCTCCTTTACAATGGGAGTTTTATTATTTTTTGATGAAAAGCAGGAACGCAGTGGTCTGGCTCACGGACCGGTCCCCTCTTACCTGCATGTGCCGAGTCCAAATTGGGGCCTACGGGATCTGGCGAAGGCGGTTCCCCCCAAGGTAACAATTAACCCAATTCGTCGACGGGGCGTCCAGCTAAAAGTTAGGAAAAAGGCAACATCCTGCCGGCAGCAGGCAGCTCGGCCAATCACCCGTCAGTTCATCTCCCTCATCGTTTACCTCGAGTGGCACAGACGGCTAGGTACGACACGTTACCGTGGATACCCTTCATGCACTTATTCCTGCCATTCCACATCTGCCTTATAACCTCCTGGGCTGAAATATTGGATTTCATTAAGGCCTGATAGAGATTATATTTAATGCCTGCACAGGTGGGTCCTTGCTACTGATTTTAGAGTAGAGGAGGCTACAATTATTTTAGGCCAGAATACAAATGAGGTACCTGATGCACATTATAATGATGTAATCTGAATGCCATTTTTTTGCATATTGAAGAAGAACTATTGAAAATTCAGGAGGGCGGCCATTTTGGATCAACAGCCAATCATATAATTTGTGTCTGAAAGAACTCCATGTGTATGTGCCATATATATGTGGGATGTATATTGCCGTGTCTTTTTTGTGAAATAAAACCATTTCTTTAACCAATAGACAGGGGCATAGACAGGGACGGGGCCACAGGGGCACAGGGTCCAGCTGAAAGCTGATTGGTCCCCAGCGTGCCACATCCCCTGTCACTCAAAGATTCAAGACAAATCATTGGCTCATGATAAGGTTGTCCCCTTTGTATAAATTACAGCCCCACTTATGCTCCAAACCTTAAAAAAATCCTAGAATCGCCCCTGCCACTAGACTAGCTGTAGGGTCAATGGTATGATTTACTGTTTACTCAGGATTTTGCCCCAAATCCATGGTGCCACCGCACTCTGGAATCGAGCGAAGCAGCTGAGGGTCAGATGCTCCACAGCAAAAGTCTTATATTACATGTTTATGTCTCCGTACCGAAGCGATTTTGACCGTGACAACCAGCTAAATTTGGGGGAAAATAAAATATTGCAAATATGATGGAAAAAATATGCTTTGGAATGAGACGCTGCGGGAATGAGGAAAAAAAAAAAGTAGAAACCACAAAGAAACTGGTCTTTTTATGGACGGAAAACCTGAAATGTCCTTGGAGTCAAAAAATAAAATGAAATGAACAATCATTATTTGCCATTTATCTTATATGCAAATACTGCACATACATTTCAATATGTGCCATGGTCCAAGTCTGCTATTTCATTCATAGACTTTCAGTCAAAGTTACAGGTAAATACCAAGGTAATTAATTGGAGTTAATTTGAACTTCAGTTATTGGAACTTCAAAGCTATGATACAGCAGTCATTTTCATCCCCGAATCAAACAGACGATTCCACAAAACTGTGGTGCATAAGCCTCGGACAACTCAGAATGTTATTTAAAGAAACATTTTAACATGTCAATTCTTCAGCTGCTTCTGGGGATCTGGGAAAAAGCCAGATTGCCCAGTATTCTTGTGATAATCTATTATCTTCTAAAACTGCTTTGGCAGCGGAGTTAAGCATCACAGGGAAGACAGTATAGTGCTGTTAATCCACAAAGGTTTCCAGCGTGTGAAAAATGATTTATCTGTCACCGTTAAGATGTTTCAATTTCAGAATTACTTTAACAAAAAAAAAATGGAGATTTTACATTAATTCAGCTTATTAGTTTTCAGATAAAACAAAATCAGTTCCTCTTCCATTCCAAGATTGTCCCAATTTGAGCCCTATAAACTGTAGTGGCACTACCATAAATCATATTAAATGCTAAACAGACCAATATTGCTATAGACGGCACAGATTTTAATCATTACTTGGCTTCTTCGCTGGGGATTACTGGGCGTTGTAAACATTAACTGTGATGATCGGCTTTCCATCAGCGCCTCACTTTCTGTTGCACGCCAGCGCAAACTGTTGATAGACAGGCGCAGGAGTAAACAGCTTTATCCACACTTCTGATACAAATGCAACAGCTGGGAGAATAAGCAAAGCCATCATAGTTCTATATGTATGAATTAAAACAAAAAAACAAAAAACCAGGGTAGTGATGATATGTCAGAAACATTAAAACTCCACAACGGACCTGCGTTTTTAACAAGTCTGAGCAAAAGTGGGAGATTATTTTGATGTAGGAGGTAGATTAAATTAGGTGCCATTTCTAGACATTTACAGCTCTGGAAAGAAATTAAGAGACCACTCATTATTTTCTAAGAATCTGCATTTATAAATCCTGGTTTAATCCTGGTTCTGCTGGCAGAGGCTACACTGTGCGACAGGCTGCTTCCAGGCTTAAAGTTTATAAGACAGCAGGACAGAAGAATAAGGTGAAGCAGGAGACACTGGGAACGACCAAAAACCAGCCAGATAGAGGACAGAAGCGACTTTCTAATGCCAGAGATGACTGTCAGCTTATCCGGCAGTGCATCATGAATCAGAGGATGACCTCAAGTGACCTTCAGAAGGAATGGGAAACATTAAGTGCAGGTGTGAAGTGCACTGCTAGGACAGTGTGTATCAGGCTCCTAGAAGCAGGACTGAAGTCCCACAGAGTGATGAAGAAGCCCTTCATCAACTAGAAACAGAGAAGAACCAGACTGCAGGTTGCAAAAGAATGTATATTTTACACAGGCACATACCCATATATTGAGAAATGAGTGAAACTAAAAATTATGTTGTGGTCTCTTAATTTTTTCCCAGAGCCGGATCTGACACTAAAAAGTACCGGAATGCCTTAGTAAGTAGCCCCATCTCACACAGTTCCTGCAGCTTGAATCCTCTCCTGCGTTCACAGAAAATCAAACTCCAATCCCTATCAGTAAAAGTGTGTACTGTAAATTCACTCAGCAGAAACGCACCCGAAGCAGTGTGCTCTCGCCGGCACACGATTTTAAGAGACATTATTCATTCACGCACCGAAATTTCTTACCAAAGCAAATACCTTTAAAGGTACAAGAGAAATACCCATATGTGTCAGACAGCTCAGCAAACCTTGAGATCACAAAGCCAGACCAGCCCAATGTGCTACTAAAAAATTCTGCCTGAAAAGCTTTTGCGATTAAAGCACATGCATTAAAAGAGTTCAATGTGCACCCACCCTAAACATCATATACGGCTTGATACTCCAGCATTTAAGGGGCCGTTAACATTTCTGATGAACAGCAGAAGCACAGACCAAAAGACAGAGTGAACCCATAACAGCCAAGCGTCAGAATACATCAGGCTTTTGGCGTGACGAGCTGCCGCGGCCAGGAACGCTGCATGCTGGCAGAACTCAGCGCGTACATCTACTGCAGCTACAAACGCTGAAACAGGGAAATGCGAGTCTCCTCCTTTTAATGCAGGATGCGGCGTGGAAAACCAGCCGCACCTCAGTCACGACATTTCACTGTTTCTCCGAGAATGTTTAATCTCTGTGACCAAAAACTTCATTTTAAACTTATATATTCATTTTATCAAAACGCTTGTGTTGTATGTATAACAAAGATAAATGTTCTGTCACGCAAACAATGTGAAACACAATGACATACAGTAGGAGTGGGTTTCACATTGGGGGAATAAGACTTAATAAATTAAATACAAAAGTCTATTCATTTTTTTTTTTGGGGGGGGGGGGTGAATGAATCCAAATTAAATATTGGGGCGTACACCGGGTCCAATGTCCCATGTACACATAACTGTATTTACATATTTGTGAATAATCCAACACAATATGCACTAGATTTATATATGTACAGCATGCTTCAGTACTGAAACATGCATAAATAAATATTTAAATATACCGGCTTTATGATTATTGAGAAAGTGACTGTGAGCGATGTGAATGAGAACGGCACAGGTCAACCACTCTGGATGCAATAAAAAAAAAAAAAACATCAATCACCTGCATAGATATAAGAAAAAACTTAGAAGAATGTATCACTTTTCTCAAGTGTCACATGGAGGCTGGCCTAAGAGCGTATAAAGACACGGGGGGAACACCCCACCTTTCACCGCTTTCACTGGTGCGTGTCTCATAATGCGCCATGGAAACCGCGTTAGAACTCGAACTCCGTTCTCTTTGATTCCTTAAAAGGTAACATTCTCTTTGACTGCCTTAAAGTCCTGTAAACACAAGGCATAAGCACACAGTCCTACTGATGGGAATCGCATTGCTTCAGAACAGATTGACTTTTCTGCCCCTGCACGTTACAGAAATACTTTTTGATGAATAAATGTGTAATAGGCGTCAATTAATTTTAACAATAGACTATGCCTCAAATCCCTTGGAGTTTTAAAACGAGCTTTGTATATCTGCTACTACCCAAGAGTATTCCCTGCGGTTAATGATTTCTCATTTGTAAATTGTTAGGGTCATTTGTAATATAAAAGTAGTATATTTTTTTGCCTTTGCCTTCTATAAAGTGGCTGAGAGCTTTGCCATATTAGCTATTGTAGCAAGAAGATGTGAGAATTCCCACAGTTCGTTATTTCCTGCATATGTGAGAATCGAGAGTGTGTGTGTATGTGTGTCTGTGTGTGTGTGTCTGTGTATGTGTGTCTGTGTGTGTGTGTCTGTGTATGTGTGTGTGTGAGCGGGTTTACCTATCCTTCTGGGACACAATGTCCCCATAACGTGATAAATATCTGTATTTTTTCCCTTATGGGGACTGGTTTCCTGGTCTGGTTCAAGTCGGTGGCTGCTATGAAAAAACTAAAAATGCAGAAACTCTTGTATTTTGCTTGGTTACTTATGGTTATGGTTAGGGCTGGGTAGGGGTTAAGGTTGTCATAGTTAGCGTTAGCATTTTTCCCATAGAAGTGAATGAGCAGCCCCCCATAAGGTTAGGTATACCCGACTGTGTGTGTGTGTGTGTGTGTCTGTGTGTGTCTATGTGTGTGTGTGTCTGTGTCTTTCTGTGTGTCTGTCTGTCTGTGTGTGTGTGTGTGTGTGTGTGTGTGTGTGTGTGTGCCTGTTTCTGGCAACATGTCTGATGTGTGTGTGTCTGAGTCTGTGTGTCTATGTGTGTGTGTGTGTGCCTGTTTCTGGCAACATGTCTGATGTGTGTGTGTGTGTGCCTGTTTCTGGCAACATGTCTGATGTGTGTGTGTGTGTGTGTGTGTGTGTGTGTGTGTGTGTGCATTCTCAGAAACTTCTTTGATTAGACCCAGCGACTTTTGTATTTTTCGACAGCAATCCTGGCACGAAACAACTAGAAACATAAAAGGAGAGTTGCGCTATTAATTATTTATACAAGCAATTTAACTCCAAGTCAGAGGAATAAGAGACCCGGATGCAGGCTTCAGTCGGCAAAGCCACTCGTTCTCCGTCTCAGGATGCTTCCTTTATTTTCAGTATCGCACTTCCTTCTATCTGGTCTGAAATAGGTCAGGGCTAAAAATAGGAATCCATCGTGATGTTCAAAGTTGTTGCTTGAAGAAAGTTTTTACGCTAAACTTAGGGGACATGTCAACCTGAAGTCTCTTAGAGATTCCCCCCTCCCCCAACCCCCCCAAAAAAACAGATCAACCTCCACGGAGATGATACGAACCTCGCTTATCGAGGGTGTGACAGGCAGGCCACAGCAGCACTCTGGAGAAATGAGTTTGGTGTGGTTTTTGGTGTGGTCTCCAGAGTTCTCAGAAGCTCCTTCTCCACACCCAGGTATTTCCCACCTCTTAATGGTCAGAGAAGGTCATTCACTCCCAACGGCCCTCACAGTGACCTGGGTCTCCATAAATACCTTGTGTCGATTTAGCCTGCAGCTGCGAGTCAAAAAATATTCACACCGACTAGAACAATCTAAATACTAGATGGGTATATAATGACCAGACTAAACAGAAGTGCAGAACGCAGACGTTCCACCTCTGGCATATTGATTTTAGGGAGGTGGACGAGGGACAAATGGGAGGAGGGGGTGCTGGCGAGGCTGGGGCAGCGTCACGGTCATACTGTACACCACATTTTTTTAATTCGAAAGTAAATTTTATTGGGAAAGGCTGGAATAGCGTCACTTTTCAAAATATCATCAAAATACCGTAAACCGCGGTATAATGTCTGGACGGTATGACGGTATTAAAACTTACATACCATCCAAGCTCAGTGCTGGCTGAGGTTGAGGTAAATAACTTCTTGATGGTTGATTTTACCACATAGCAGAACAATGGATTCCCGGGACATTCATGGCAGAGGTGGGATGTCTGGAAACCCAGGTAAACCTAGGGGGGGTGAGCAGGCAGTATGGTGCCAGCTCTGGATAGGGGGTGTCGCATGGTGACGGCCGGGTTGAAGGAATTTTGCCTCAGGCAGGCCAGACAACATATGACTTTTTATAAACAGACTCCTAACTTTGCGTTACAGTAAAAAGTGAAAAGTATTCAAAAAGAAGCACAGAGGCAGGTCCTGGAGGGGGGGTCCTGAGTTGGTTGCCTCGGCGTCACATTTCGTGGAGGAGTTTGGCGCCACGGATACGGAGGAAGACGGAGCGGCCCTGGAAACCACAAACGCTGATAGCGCATCAGGAGACGGCGCGGGGCTTTGAGGAGCCGGAGAGTCGAGCGGTTACGTGGCTCGTGGGGGGGGGGGGGGGGAGGAGCAAGGCGCGCCCAAGAGCGGTAAGCGTGACACGGCGCGGTGGGCGGTAAGGAGCTGCGGGGGGGATCCGAGGCGAATGATGCAAATAGACCCGCCACGTTTGTAGGGGTGGGCGCCCCCTGGGGACAGCCTGGGGGGATCGGAGCATGGGGCGGGACACAGAGAGCAGGGGGCTCTCCTGTAGGATCATGGGTAAAATGCAGAATACATACAGCTTCCAGATCAGGCCAAGCTTGTCCACAACATTTAGATCCTTTTGTCAGTTTATAAGCTGGCTCAGGTCACCCACGGAGCACGTTTGTGCCCCTAAGCCCATCTGGAGTCATTCCAATAGATCTTTACTGTTTTTTTTTTCAAAGAAATTCTGCACCTCCTGTTTTTCTTCCTGACAAATTTCAGACTGCCATCTTACAAGAGGAGCAGGGATCCACTTTCTGTGTGTGTTTTTTTATAAACCGAACCAAGGCTGTTTTTTCGTCCAACACTGACAGAGCCCCTGACTGCTGCACCCTCCCGTACTAAAATTATTACCTCCGGTCCTTCACGCGGTTTTCGCCCGCGTCTGACCTCGGCCAAACGGCAAAGGATCTTTGAGTAGCAGGATGACGACTCAGTGGAAAAGCACACCTGCTGATGCGATCTCGCGAAACACTCCCGCTCCTGCTGGCTTGTGCTTTGCGGGGGCTGTAATTATGGCGGTGCGATTATGAAGTTTGCTTTCAGTGAGACTCTTTTTTTGGGACAATTAAAAATGACATGATAAAACCTGTAGGGGCTGAAATTACAATGTAATGACAGTAAAGGCAGCCATTGGAAGCAAACTAAAGAAACCAGACTAAACCAAGAAAGAATATTCCAGATATATTCCAAGTATTCCACTTAAACCATAAATCTGGGAAGTAAAAGCAATCACTGTGTACTTAATAATTAAACTCTATTTTTCCCAAGCAGCATCATGGTATACATGCAGGTATTACGCCAGATTATAAAAAATACATTTTTCAGGTCCCCACAAAGATCAAAATGCAATCGAAAAAGGAAAAATGCCAAAAGCGTCATATTTAGTTTGGTGACTTATGGTTAAGGTTAGCGCTGGGTAGGGGTTAAGGTTGTCATATTGGGATTAGAGTTTTCCCTATAGAAATGAATGGAGAGTTCCTACAAAGTTATAATTACAAACCTGTGTGTGTGTGTTTGTGTGTGTGGGTTTGCATAGATCACATTTGAGGATCAAATTGTCCCCAAAGTGTAGTAAAACCTGAAATTTCCCTACTTTTGGGGACATCTTTTGAGGTCCCCACTTGGATAACCTCAGTTTTATAAAAATCTGTGAATGCAATCAAAAAAGTAAAAATGTCAGAAGTCTTGTATTTCAGTTGGTTACTTATGGTTAAGGTTAGGGATGGGTAGAAGTTAAGGGTGTCCTGATTGGGATTAGGGTTTTCCCCATAGAAATTAATGGACGGTCCCCATTTAGATAGGAAGACCAACTTGTATGTGTGTGTGTGTATTATAATGTGATTATGTACAAATACTTGATATCTTACTAACTAGCTGCCATTTGAACTAAGGTAAGACAGCAAGGCAGTGCATGAATATATTGATTTTACATAATCAAACAAAAGCTACTTTGTTGTATCTTAAGGCTGCAAAACACCACATTCTATGTAAATGATTTGAAGGATTTTTTCCCCATTTCATTTTCTCCTTCATCTGGAAAATGTTACAGTGGCCTTGGGGACATTAGCTGGAATATAAATTAGCAGAATGTACTGCCTGATGTGAAATATGATTTTTGATATCAAACAGAAAAACTAAGACACATGACAAACTAACTAAGGCCGAATGCACGATTCTTTACGGAGCCCCAGTGATTACTCTGCATTGGGTCTTGGGTCAAATTATGCCAACTTGGGGCTTTTTATCAATGTAAAAGCGAAGGTTTTTCTGTTCGCCGGACCGGACTGGGACGGGCTGGGAGTGATCCGTTGTTCTGCAGATCCGGCTGCAATTAATAATGTTGTTATTCCTGTACAAGACATGGGACAGAATCGATATTCTTTGACAAAGGGATAGAACTGGCCTTGTGTACAGGATGAGAGTAACCGGAGTCCCGCTGTTAATAGCTAAAAACCACAGCGGAGAATAGAGTTTCGCTTTGACATCTGGAAAGCATTCAATCCGACACCGTCTGCAGCATCTGATACAGAAGGCACTCCTCTCCGTTCGGTAAGCCACAGGGCGGAGCACGATAAGG
The DNA here is from genome assembly GCA_026779585.1 of Mormyrus proboscirostris. Taxonomy (NCBI): domain Eukaryota; kingdom Metazoa; phylum Chordata; class Actinopteri; order Osteoglossiformes; family Mormyridae; genus Mormyrus; species Mormyrus proboscirostris. Next base: position 646,190 of record JAODKF010000055.1, on the reverse strand, counting down.
GCACTCCTGAATTAGATTTCATGCATCGACTTTCAAAATTATTGTCAGAGGCTGAAGCGGAAGGGCTTCAAAAGACAGCCCCCCCACCCCCAGCGGGCACTCGGACATTCCATTCAGCTCCAGTAGCAGCCAAGGGGTGAGGGTTGAGGGCACTCGGTGGAGAGAGTGGTAATGGAGGTGGAGGTGCGGTTTCGCGGGGGGGGCATTTGGGGGTGACAGTCACCGTGCCTCTGGTGCGAGCGGCGATAATAAAGGATACAGCTGAGATGGGACAAAAATACCAGGAGCATGAAAGCGGGAGCAGAGGTGTTGGTCTCCTGGGAGAGGACAGCATGTAGACCCGCCTCTCCGCGGCTCGCTGGCGACCGCCGCTGTCTCAGTGTCGCGCGCACAGTGTGCCGCCCTCAGCTGACAGAGCCCCGCCGCCGCGGAACGGCCGGCAAATCAGATACCCCCCTCCCCCCCCTTCCGCTTAAGAGGTTTCCTTGTATGCTAATCGGGCTCCTGATATATATCTAATCATCTGAATTTCAAAAGGGATGGATGGTCGTTAAGTAGAAGCAAAATGAAAAGGGACAACTTGCATAGCCTGTCACATGAATGCATTATGCTTGACAGCGATAGCTAATTGCTCCACCAATCAGATAGCAGCTTCAATAAATACCCAAAAGTATCAAATAGAAATTGCAGGAATTCCGGGAGATAGGATTACAAACAGCAGCTGGTTTGGGGAAATGGGGAAGATATTACCTTCTGGAAAGCAAGTGTCTAATCTGTCTCACTTTACAGTCACTTGTCTGGCGGACCACAGTTCATATCATTTACGCTAATTAGTTCCTCCGGTCCACTTAACGAGTAAAAATAGCTAATGGTTTGTCGAATGGGCAAAATCTTCCCTGTGCATCTGATGCTGCAGTTTGCGTTTGCACACTGCAACATAACACCTTTTTGCCACATCCTGGAGTGAAACGTTTTTTTTTTTTAAACAGACTTAAGTTTTTTTTTTATTCTTAACCATGCATGCTAATCAGCATCATTGCTAAGAGTGTGCAGTGTTAATATACGGTAGAAGAAATTAGCGGTATTGGCTACCCCCGTTAATGCGTATAAGAACGTCAGGATGAACTTGTCAGCGCTTCGTCCCTGCAGATTGTTCCTCTTTTATGGGGTGTGTCTTAAATGAACCCACGACAGCTCCCTCCAAACTGCATATTCATGTCAGCATGGGTGTCTGTGGCGGGATCCTTTAATTAAGAGGGAAATAGAAACTTGCAGATTGAAGACCTCATCACCTCCCTGAGAGCGTGACACAGAAGCGCTGGTAGTACCTTTTATTTCCTGAAGTGTGGACAGACGTACCGTGATAATCCTACGCCTACATGTTTTTATTAAGCATGACATGGACATACTGAAACAAAAACCCTATTCGATAAATGTGTAAAACTGAAATGTTATACAGTATTTAAGCAAGATGCTGTAGTGTATTATATCATCCAGTGACCATCTAAACGACAAAGGTCACAGTAAATGATCACAAAACAAATAAAAGTAATCTTTAGTCATAGGAAGCTGAGGCAGGTATAAAGTAAATCACAAAAGCTCAGTTGTTGCCGACATGAGTCTTTTAAGAGTAATGTGTAGCTTATTAATAATGTCAAGTTTGTTTTTGTAAACAAAAATAAAAAAGCAGGGCACAGCAAAGTGATCTGGAAGGGAGGTTAATGATGTAAGAGTTAATTATTCTTTATAGACTTTAAAATGTTACTAGGCAACAACCAAGGCAGAAAACACCATGCTGTTTAACAAGGAACAAGCAACAAGTTGCCAATTTGTTTTAACTGGTCTGGTCGTAAACCGCATAAACGAAAACAATGCTAGAGAACGTCCCAGTGTAAGTATCCACTTAAGCTACTGAATATATCTTCAGATGAAATATTTGGGGAATCATATAGTCTGAGGACTATTTTAATCCTTGTTAGACTTTTCAATGACACGTTGAATATGACAAAGTTGTCCAGTAGGAAGTATATACAGAGTTTTTTGCCATTATACTGTTAATAGTTCATAAATTATGTAAGCAATCTAGAAAATGTGTTATTCATGTAGTCTGTATTCTTACTCTGAATATATATATATATATATATATATAATCATTAAATAACTGGACGCATCAATGGTACGCCAAGGGTTGAAAACTGGTGGGTTGAGGTCTCCATCCAGGGGGTTGTATACACCCCCCCCCCATAATTTACGCCAATGAGGTAGACTACCGTCTGTCTACAGTACATATGTCTGGGCCACATGTTCTTATTTATAACTGCTGTGCATCATCTTTGTCAGAGGAAAGCAGCAAATTGATATTGCTTTGATCGATTCACAGAAATCGGGACATGTTGACATAACTCATGAATTTACAGTGCAGCGTTTACATAATGCGAAGCGCTGAGCTGCACCGCGAAGCGGCGGCCGGCCAATCGGCTGCTCCCGCTTAATCACCCTATCAGACTTGGCCAGACATAAATTGCCCGACGTCGGTGATAAAGTGTGTCTGTGTCTTTCCTTCAGCACATAAGTCAGGTAGCCAGCGTCTGCGTTAGCCGAGTACCTTTAAGATCAAGCGGAAAAGAAGAAGAAGAAAAAAACGATAATTCTAATAACGATAATGAAGCTTTCACGCCTTTTGTGCGCCGCTGGTTCCCAAGCGTGCGTCCATTAGCGACGCTAATGCTGCTGTTTGGCTGGTAGGACGGTAACGTGAGCCCCAAAATAGCACGACGCTCTCGCAAGGCCTGGACCGGGAAACGGCGGAGAGTAGCCACCCTCCACAGCAGGCTGCTTTGGCTCCCGCGCGCCATCACTCCTTTGTACTGCTTTCATTAAAACCAGCCCAAAATAAATGGTGTTAAAAATAATCCTGATGGCGTGATTACTGGAGACCCTGTCTTTGCATAACTTAAGGTTGGTACTAAATGAGTATAGCCTCCACCTTAAAGTATACTAACAGGTATCACCTTGAACAGTGCTATCACAAAATGCAACCGTGTGACCCGATTCAAGCCTCATAAGCCTAAAAGACAGGAAATAATCCTGGTAAAAACCAAAAATACAGATATGATGCCATATATAGCACGTACACAACATAATACAGCAAAGGGAATTAAAATATTAAACTGAGGTATTTTTTTAAATCCTATGTTTGTTGTTTTTCCGGTTGTGTATATATAATTGTTGCATCATAAGAATGTCTTTACCTTTATACATGAAGCTCCCAGACAACAAGTAATATTAACATTTCCTTTGAAATAAATGTTTTTTCCCATATGCTTTGTATTGGTAAAAATAACATATTAAAAACAGAAGGTTAGAAGGATGATCAGGCATATTTTTACTTTTAATTCTAAACAATAACTCAAGCACCGTGAAAGCAAACATATAACAGTATGCTAATTTTATTTGTGAGCTAATTATCTTAATAGCACTTATAACAAAGAGAACAACGGCAATAAACAACAAAGTGAGGCCTTGTTTATGACCTTTGATGTCCAATCAAAATCAGTTTCTGATCCGAACGCTCCACACAGGAAACCCGACTCGGCACTCAGCTAAGGCCTGTCACACCACCGCCTTTCGACGGACACCCGCAAATTTTTACATCCATCTGAACAGAACAGATGGCAGCTTATGCAGAAAAGTAATGCGTCTAAATAATATAAAGCGTGTTTTAACAGCCGCGTCTAACGCAAAACGTGTTTCTCTACTGCTGTGCGAGAAGCTAATTTGCAAACACTTTCATTGCATTTTTGTCCGTTTTAAAATTGAAAACAAACTATTGTTTTGTTACGAAGTGTGAAAATGAGGTATTTGTAAAACATTCAGAACAGATAGATGGCGGAAAGCTGTGCCAGGTTTGGTTTCCAATTCAAAATGTGCATCCTAAATTCATGGCAAACAATATGTTGTTTGATTGCCTTAGCTAATGACAAGTAGGTCCACTTTAAAATATTCAGAAGTGAACAGGCAGCACAGAGATTAACGGTGTTGATCCCATGAGAGCATACAAGTGTAGTAGTGCTATGTTTTATTTGCAGGATAATGATCCAAAAATAATCTGCAGTAGGTCACTGGGCGGCGTTCTGGGCACGAAGGAAGCTAAGCCTAAATTTTGATTCAAATCCACAGTCCAAACGCAGATAAAATGTCACAAAATCGAGAGAGCAGCACTGGAAAGTCACCAAATCACAAAACAAAGAGCCAGAAATCCTGAAGACCAAACACAAGTCACGGAAAGCAGCAACGCAGCCCCAAGAACCACTCACTATGGTGGAAAACTCAATACTTTACAAATAGTTAACTGAAAAGCAGGTGCTTTTAATCTCTGCCAGTTAACCAGTGGCCTGTACTACAAAGCGGGGTCACTGGCTTATCAGGGTAACTTGTCGGATTTAAGGTACCACACTTCAAATGCACTTCATATTCGTTCACTTACATTTTGCCCAGACTACCGTAAATCCGACAAGTTACCCCACTAAGACAGTAACTCTTTATAGTACAGGGCCCAGGTGTGTGCCTCGTATTTAGGGGAGGCGGAGTGGGAATCGACAGGGCGTGGCTTATTGGGTCACATGTTTGATGAGGGTGTGGCAGTCCTCCAATTGGATAGTCAGAGGTTTAAATCCTTTGAAGGTGGCTATTTGGGATGTTCTTCCGGAAACGTAACAGTTTCAACATTTTATGAAAAACATCACTTTTGGGGAAAAAAAAGTCTCGGAAGAAATGAGGCAAAAATGAATGTGCAAAACAACATTGCAAGATATTTATATGGGTTAGCAGGGAAAATAGCAAACCTTGCAGTCACAATCGTTCAGTCCCTAAAAATGCAAAAAAATAAAAAAAAAAGTAAAAAAATAAACCATGATGCCGACACTCTCAGCGTGTTTAGCGCCGGCTCCTGTTCACTGGGCTTCGGGGACCAGATCTAATTACGCACTTGCCGTTTCCGGGACCTGTCACTCTTTCTAATTTGCACTTCATTATCTTAGGACCAAATGGAGCATCTGTAAACCATAAGGCCTATGAGCTTAAGGTAAAAGCCTAAAGCTCTACTTTGAAGCAAAATGTATTGATCTTGGTGTCAACCGATGCACAACAGAATACAGAGTGCAATCCATTAACAGAGAGAGCTGCGCCATTACACTCCTCCGGCGTTCAATTAAAGTAAAACATTATCCCCCTTAATTGATGCAGCTAATCGTTTCTTGACTAATGGTTCGGAATACTGAGGAAATCTGATTGTTTAATGAGAGACTGTTAATTTAGGGTTGGAGGTTGATATCGACACGAAGACAATCAGCAAGAGCCTTGATCTATACTTAATGCTCCCACGTATTATTTCCGCGCAAATGTCACCCAGTTAGCTCACACCGCCTTGCCGTTAGCGTTTGGCTAAAAACACCAGCTAAGGCAGAGTGCAGCAGCAGGTGTATGGCTGCCCCCCCCACCCCGTGACCTGGCCTTCCCCCAATCCTCAAGCCATTCGTCTGTGGGCCTTTTCCCTAAGCCTTTGATGTCCCCACCGAGGCATCCAAGGCCCTGTGATTATGAAGGTAGAGCTGATTATTCTGTTTTTTTTTTCTTTTCTTGTTGAACTTGCTGTTTTGCTTCCCTCAGTTAAAACCGTCTTTGTTCTCACAGAACAAAAAGACTTGCATCTGTGATTGAGGGGAAAAAAATCATCAACCAACCAATAAAATAAAGTGCGGGAATGGGTGAGTCCTAAACTGCAGAAGAAGTCTCACGTGTTGTCAGGTACAGGGAGCTTGTGGGAGATTGGTTCAGAGAGATAACCAATCAGATTGTAGAGAAGGTGGGTCAATGATCATATTTCTTGGTCTTGCCTCCTCTAGTTGTTTGGATCCACCTCCTCTGCAATCTGATTATTTATCTCTCAGACCATTTTTCTTTCTGCCCTCAGGACATTTGTGTGTAAGTAAAACTCCCATGAGCTTCATTCGGAAGGCAGGTAAAATATAAGATGATTCAATAATGGAAAAAGTAGGTTTTCAGTTCGAGATATCTATGATGTTTTACGCAGACAGCACTAGCTGAAGATTGTTAAGCCAAGTCTAATGTAATTTTTTAAAAATCTAAATGTGCTACATATGTTTGGACTATTTTCATAGATACTATGCTTTTTTTGAGAATCGGCTGAAAACAAAGCAAATGAAATGTATGCCTTGTAACTGCAGGACATAGGAAAGCAGTTCAAATGCATTTGGTTAGACACTCTGTGTTTGTTTTTTGTTTTGTTTGAATTTAAGCACTCCCATCTTCAGAAGACCCTGTTTATTAAAGACTAACATGCCACATTCTCTTGGCTTATTGAGATCGAAGTTGTTCCAAACTGAAATGTGCACCGCTGCCTCCGGTGGCCACGCGGGAATAAGGCGGAGCCAGTGGTAAACAAACATCCGGCTGCACTTTAGACCCCCGGAGTGACAAGAGTGAGAGGCGAGTAGATGAGGGCTTGAATGTAATCTGCCTAGATGATGGCGCTTTCACATGATGCCGGCGCTCAGGGCTGCGTGCCCTTGTCCCCTGGCACCCGGATAAAAACTTGACAGGACAATTGATTGCCAGGCAGCCCCCCCCCCACCCCCCAATTTCCTTGACGTTGTTCTGCAGACCTGTTTATCTTGGGACGTGTCCTCACTGCAGCATTTTTCCCATTAACTCACACAGCGACACAAGTTCTTCGGTGCAGAGAGCCAGCGTGAAAAGCCAGTACGCATGCAGTCAACGGTGCACAAATACAAATCAAAACTCAAATTCAAATTCAAATTTTATTTGTCACATGCATCATCATACATAGTACAACATGCAGTGAAATGCTTATTGCAATGCTCCGAGAAAATATGGGTAAAAACTATATAAAAAGAGACAGAAAGAGATTAGAGATATTATAGATAAGACTATCATTTACTGGATAAATTTACACTGGATAAACACATGCTTCCAACACATTTCATGCTAACGCTAAGAGCAGAAACATTATGTGCTAATGATAACAGATGTAATATTTCTTGCTAATGCTAATGAGAGAAGTATTACATGCTGATGCTAACAGCTGCAACATTTAATGCTAATGCTAACGACCACAATATTTTTTTTTGCTAACGATAGAAATACCATCCATCCAGATTTTCATATCTGTTTATCCAATGCAGGGCCTGGATAAACCTGGAGCCCAATGATGAAGATTCTCAGTTAAATAAATACATCAAAGCGCTTTGTTAGTTTATGTTAAAAAAAAATATTCTGCATTGTTTATTAGACTTTGCATTTTATTTTATATTGGTATTTTATGTCTAACTTCAGTTCTAAAAAGTCAAGTAACTATGGATATATTATAGATAGTTTTGGTAAAGGTACTATAATAGGCTGCAGGTATTATTAATTAACTATTCATTATTAAATAATTATTATTATCAATTACAATTATAAATCCAGTCTTCCAATATAATACATTCCAATTTAGTTAGGGAAGCGCACTTGAAATTGAAAGACCAACAAGTCACCACTGAGGTACCCTGAGCTAGGTGCCGCCCCCAAGCACTGCTCCCCGGGCGCTGAATTAGCTGCCCCCTGCTTTGTCACGACGTCACATATGGGTTTAATGCAGAGGACACATTTTGGTGTGGTGTGTCAACAATGACCACTGATCACTAAATTCTAATTCAATGACTCCGAGCTTCTTACAACGCCATCAGTCTGATGCTTCAGCCTGTCTGTTTGCTGCTATGTGGAACAGAAGCTGTTTTGGTTGACCTCTTGCTACGGTATGACCCACCCCCCTAACATATACATCACTCGCCCACAAACAGAGAGGCACCCAGAAGGCAATCTAAGCCCAAAATTCATGGAATGTGTTACATTATTCACAAGTACAAATCTTCTGGACGAGTAAGGCATGTAATTTCCTGTCGGTTATGAAGTCACGTGGTTACGCTGCAGGGCGGCAAGGGGCCCCTGCTGACTGATATTCTTTGAAGGAAGTCTCCCCACCAGTCTGTCCCGTAAGGAATCACGCTATGATAATGGCCTTATGACATATTAAATAACATAATTATGGCGAATAAATGCAGAGAATGTGGCCTTCTTACAGTCCGCTTCATGTCCAAAGCTTCTCCTGCACCCCCAATATGAGCATTGTGAGCCGCATTGGAACGAATGTGCATTTTGTGAGCTGAATTATCAATAAAGACAAATGACTGAACTGACCCCAGAACAGTAAATGCGGTTAGGAGTAGTTCCCAGGGAATAGCTGAAATTCCGCCCGCACCATCTATCACAGGCAGCGGCTGTGTCGCTTGGGCTATATTGGATCTCGCCCTGAGATTTTGTTGAAACCCAAGCGAAGACGGCACACTATGGGTACAACATTGAAACAAATCTCTTCATCGCAAAAGACACGACTCTATACCTGGCGACGTATTTCGGATGCTAAAGTGAAACATTTATGCCCTCATTATATTGCTTCCACAGATAAAACAAAGTAATAAGTAACCTAAGCTATAAATACTGGTTGTTTACCTGAAACCACGCAGAGCAATACTCCCGTAATATGCTAGGTAATGAAAGAAGGTAACGTTCGGATGTATAGACCGGTGAGTCGGCTAAATGGATGTGTACAGTCTAGATGTGAAATAAAGTGACACTAAATTGAAAGCGGTGCGCAGTGGAGCCCCAGAGATTCTGTAAGTGGTCCTTATTTTAGAAAAGCCAAGCTCTCCAAAGGGCCTCACGTCATGTTATCTGACACCATGCTAATGGCTAAAAGTCTTGTGCTCCGACTCCCCCCCCCACCGCAGAAGTGCTTTGGGGGGACCGTACCATCATGCGGGGGGGCAAACGGTGCAGTGGGAGTGGGGGAAATAAGAACCAGAACGCCAAAATGTCAGTCATAAGTCGTGGAGAGCCAGATATTTTAATAGATAGCAGGAACGGTACATGGGTCAAAACAGGTGGAGTTGTTTTAACATTAAAAGGTTTTTTTTTTTTTTAAAAAAAAAAATAAAAAAAAAACAACATAAATTCTAGAAACATATATATAAAGGCTACAATGAAAGTTTCATTGATATCCCATTGACAGCCCATTGATAGCTACTGAAGACCAATTCCAGACATTCAAGAGGAGAAACATGCAAAAATTGCCGCATTTGATGCTTATCTAGAGCACAGTATAGCGTGTTGAGAAAGGTAAGGGACCGCTGATCTGTTAAAAATAATGAAGAAGTGTAAGTCAAAAGCATGCTGTTCAGTGGTGTATCATGGCGGTAAGTGCCTGCCTAAAGCAGCTAATTAGCAAATGATTGCGTGCAGCAGTAAAATTAGTGACACTTAAACATGCCCGTGTTTTGTAAACATCCATAAATATGTATAATGACCAGAGAGCATTGAGAGAGAGGACACCATCCGCCTGTGTTTTACCCTCCTTTGTGAAGCTGGTTTGTTTAATGGAGCTTTTTGAAGTTAATTAATAAAGCGGTTAAGGATGAACAGTGTCTCTTGGCAGTGACCTCATCCCATTGGGGGTCCTCACATAGAACTCAATGGCGAAACCACATATCTTTTCCAGGGAATTTATGAGGTGGTGGGGTAGAAGGGACCGGTGAGGACTGACATGCTATCCAGGTAACGTCACGTCGCATGATAACGAAGGACACTTTCAGGCTTTGGAGACTTTAATCCCCAAAGGATTGTTCCAGTGCAAAAGAAGCTAAAGCAGTCGAGCAAAACTGAACATCCCGATGAATAAATTCAGAACTAAATAAACAAACAAACATAAATACAGCTACTTTACACTTGCAGATATTGTGTGATGGATGTGAGAAGCGCGTTTGTTATAATTATGAATAAATAATTATTTTAGAACGAAAACAATCCAGTGTGTTCATGCCTGGCATTTTCACAACTTAGCAGCTAAAATGAACTGACTTGCCTCACCCAACTTTTTTTCTCTCAGTTGGGGAGTTCTGTTGTGATCAAAAAAAGGCAACAAGCGATTCATTCAGGGGAATCCAGTAACCGATTACTGGGTTCTGTGCAGGGCGAGATTAATCCAGTGAGTTGTGAGTTCTGTGAGGCAAAAGTAAAACTAGATTTCTGTTTTGTTCAATGTTATCTTGCAGACTGACTGTTGGCTCTTGTTACCCACTTGATATTTTTCCCCTTTCATCATGCTATAGCTGCTAAACTGCATCTTATCTGTGGAGAGATTGGGG
>JAODKF010000055.1:619976-635810 GCA_026779585.1 Mormyrus proboscirostris | reverse complement strand
CCCCCCCCCCCCCCCCCCCCCCCCCCCCCCCCCCCCCCCCCCGGAGTTGAGCCACCTTTTGTATGCGAGTCGAGTGGAAAATGCCACACAGGTGCTAAAAACTGAAAGTTACACCCGCAGAAGTAAATTAGATTGAGATAAAGGTACCGTGATTTGTTTTTTTTTTCCCATAAAGGCTTTTTACAATTCAGCTGAAGCGCCGGTGAGATGTTTTGCATGTCAACATTATCATACCATTAAAAACAAGAAATCCATAATTCAGAGCAAGCACAATTATAGCCTTATTTTCATGTCCGTGTGCTGTTTATAGTTACACTTACTGTCCAAATGCCATCCATCCATTTTACATAAATGCTTGACCAGCACACTATGGAATCCTGGAGCTTATCCCAGGAAGCACTGGGAACACCATGTACAGGATACCAGTCCATTACAGGGAACAACAAAGCGTCAGCAATTTAAAGATGCTTGGTCACCTGACCACATTACAAAGTCACCCTTTTGAAACCAAGGCATTAATTGCAACTTAAAAGCAAGCTCATGGGAATTTTGCTTACACAAAATGTTCTGAGGGATGAAGGAAAATGATTGGTTATCTCTCTGAACCAATCAGATTGCAGAGGAAGTGGGTCCCAGCAACTAGAGGAGGTGGGACAAACCAATCAGATGTCTTTGTCCCGCCTCCTCTAGTTGGACCCAACTGCTCTACAATTTGCTTGGTTATCTCTCTGAACCTCATCATTTTTGCTTCTGCCCTCAGAACATTTTTGCGCGAGTAAAACTCCCACAAGCTAAAAACAAATCTTGACCTCTCTATTCAATGAAATGAATGTTAATTGAAAAGTAAAAGTTTCTTTTTTGCTGAAAGTTTGCTTATTTATTAAAGATCTATTTAAAGTTCTTGCCGGAGAAATGGAGTAGTGGAATGTTCATGAGAAGGTGAATTATACGCGAAAGCGAGCAAGGCCCATTTGTCCGCGGTCGGGTAAATGAATAACCTGCTGTGGACTGCAGGTAACAACGATTCTGAAATGAGGCAACGTAACAAATAGAAGGAGGTTCTGCCCGCGAGGTGGGTATAAACCTAAGGTCCTGGAAAACAGTGGGGTGGAGGTCTTCATCAAAGAGAGGAGAGATGGTAGGAAAAAAAAAAAACAGAAATCGGTCAGCCATCTGGGATTGCGCGTGCTGGGTGTGTCTTCAGTATTGTGATGGATACGATATGTACGGTGCAAAAAATGTACCGGAAGAAAAAAATTATTCTATTTCCATCAATACCACTTAGAGTCTCGTCTCCGATGCTACCCAAAATAAGACACTTAATTATTTCTACACCTTGAAGGGAGGAAATAAAAAAAAAACTGTCGACAAAAAGGTGTTTCCTTGATGCTTAATTACGTTCAGGTAGTGCAGTGGCTGGGAAGCAGCAAGATGATGTCACCCGCTTTAAGAACTCGCCTGCCATGCTTGGTCAGCTTCTCTCTGACCTCATTAGCCACACTTTTTAATTGTGATAAAAGTGTACAATAAAAAGTATTTCCGATCTATCAGTCACCATAATAATTAGAGCAAAACACATGTATTTACTTTTAAAAATGAAGGATTCGGTTTTGGTCTAAGAAAATTTAATATAATCTAATTTATGAACCATATAAAACTAACTTGATAACAACAACAACAACCTAATAATCCATTTTCCAACTATTTAGCCTGATCAGGGTCATAAGGGGTTTTCCCACAAAGCAAAATTTCCCAATTAGCTGAATAACTTATGTGAAAACCGTCCAGCGGGAGGAGAAGTATACAACAATTGTACTGGACAATGTTTACCAATCCTTATCTGGTTAATGAAGAAGCCCTGCTTTGTGGAATAACCCCATGGTGATGGCAAGAAATAATAATAATAATAATAATAATAATAATAATAATAATAATAATAATAATGATAATAGGGGCAGCACAGTGGTGCAGTGCTTAGCCCTGCTGCCTGGGTTCTGTCCAGCCCGTCATGTCTGCCCAACCCTCCTGTCTCCTCCCTGTCACAGCCCAGATGAGTCATGCATGTTGGTTCTTGCCCCTCATTAGTCTTTGTATATAAGGCCCTGTTTGTCTCGTCATCCACAGTCCAATCATTACCGTCAGCCCCCCTGTTGCCCGTGCCCATCCCCAAGTCAGTCTTCCCGTTCTGATCCCTCGCGGTCCTGTTTGTTTCCCTGCTCCTGTTTTGACAGTGAAGCCTCTTTTGTTCTCCCGACGCCTGCCCCAGAGTCGTTCGTCCCCCGTGTGTGGATTTTGCTTGTTCTTCCTACGGGAATTCCTCCTGTGCCACCAGAAGCCCAAGTCCAAAAGCATGCTAAGGTGGATTTGCCAGATTGTCCGTAGGTGTGAATGGTGAGTGTGCCCTGTCATAGGTTGGTGTCCCATCCTGGGTTGTTCCCTGCCTTGCATGCGCAGCTTCCGGGATCGGCTCCGGACCGCGAAGAGGACGAGCAGGCATGGAAAATGGGTGGATCGTAATGATGAAAACACAAATAAATACAGCCTTAAAGTGCATAGTTTCTGTGTGGCAGAAACCCCTGGGTATCACAGCTTCTCAGAAGTGTGCAGCTAAGGTTGATGTCACACATGCTCTCTCCCCTTTGTCTGCCTCCATTATGGAAGAAAGCATCTGCTGTTATTGCGGGTGCCTTTCTCATACCATGGGGCAGTGTGACTTAGGGCATACAAATTAACCTGGGGCTACATTCTAGAATCTAAAAATGTAAACTAATCATGCATTAATAATGCAAGACTCTGCTAATTTTCAGTCAACAATCCAGAATGATTTATAAAAAAAAAAAATACATTTTGTTCAGGAAAAAAAAAATGAAACCATGCATTCAATGAAAAAAAAGAGAAAACAGAATAATGAAATAAGTAAAAAATCAAATAGTAAAGATGCTCAACAGTGATAAATATGCATGAACGGGATGTTGTCAAAATGACAGCAGAAGTGTCAAGCCTTGGGTTAAGGTGAACGATATAAAACGATGCTTATATCTCCAGAAATCATGAAAACTTTGGCATTGTTTTTCCCAACTTTCTACAGTTTATCTACTCTTCAAAGTAGCAGTGCTGTAAGTGCAATTTACCATATGGCTGTGCTTTTTTCAGAACATGCGTGAGTCGCACAAAACAGCTGTTTTCTGATACCCTTTAACATATGGCGTGAATGATAACATTTACTCAGCCATTCCGCATGTAGATTGCTGCCTTTAAAGCTGTCCACTTTTCCCTCCATTACGCAAAGCTACACATTCCTTGAGGGCCTGGCAGCTTTCACTGGTAGAGAGGAGACAAAACAGCGGCTCTGTGCACTAACTCCACTATACTGAGCTTCACAGTCTAGGTACCTCAACTGGACCTAAACAGATTTTGACAAGGGAGATATTTTCATGCCTGATTCTAGGTCATTTACTGATGGTAAGTGATCGCAGAATATCTTTATCCGAGTCATTAGCTTAGTCCTGGTTTATTATGATGTCATTGTTTACAGGAGGTGTTGGAACTCAAGTGCTACAGATGATTTCCAGGTTCCAGTGTCTCCTGTTTAGTGATACGGTGCTTAGTTTTACATTATTTATATTTTCTGTACTACTGCAATGCTTAACCATACTGTACCAAGAAATACTCATGAAACTTATACTCAAGCTTATAGTTTGTGCGAAGGCAACGCAGCAACGACCACTTTTGTGTCATGTACACGAGTCTGGTGTTTTTTTAATTCTATTACCAGAAATCTTTTATAATAAAGTATCTGGGATGTGTTAGATTCCAAAAAAGTCACACATTTACTTACTATTGCTGAAAAACTTTGAAAGCCTGAAGCTTTTTGGCTCTTTACATCTCCCTCAAGGGAGAAATAACTCAAGTTATACAACGAGAAAATCGTCATAAAACGTGAGAAACGTAATTGTGTGCCGAAAGGTTTCAATGAAATGACAGTTCAAAATCTCCGATGCATGTTTGCTGCAAGGCAAAGAAAATGAAGATTTTAATTATGCAATTAAAATGTTCTTTTGGATCATTAGGTACACACATGTTACAAAAATACTGAGAACATATATATACATAAATTTTCCCTTATAAAATATGTACATCATCTGTCGGTCCATCCATCCATCCAGGTCAGAGTTACAGGGAGATCTGGGGCCTAACCCTGACACAAGGCTGGGGTACACCCTGAACAGGATGTCAGCCTTTCACAGATGTGTATCAAATAATAAATGCGAAAAAAAATCGAATAAACAAACAAAATAACATCTAACGATTTTAATTTCATGAAATTGTCATGCTTAAATAGCTTCACTTACTTTTTGCAGAAAAGGCCTATAAGATCTATTATACGGCATGATTAATATACTTAACTCTCCTCCCAAAAATGGGTGACACAAAAACACTAATGATAATGAATATACAGACAAGCTAGTTATTAACGAATAACTAGCGCATCATACATGACGTACACAGCTCGTGATCTAAAACGGATCAGGAGATCTGCTCCTATTTAATGAGAGACACTAGGGGGTAGCAGGGCCATCAGATGGTCTGCGGGGCTCAAGATGGATCAGATGTGTCAAACGTGCGCGCGCATCTTTGCAGATGATCACACATGTATCACTCACCATTTTAAAAATATCGCTTGCAGGCCGGCAGGCATAAAAAACAGCCTCTGTCAAGATTGATCCCTGCTTAATTATTTACTTTGGTGCAGCGTCAACATTTTACCTCCCACATATATAAAAAACCAGCCCTAAATTCCAGCTCTGACTGCTAATATTGACAGGTAGTGGCCTGAGATCTCCCAAAGGTTTTCTGACATTTTAATCTTTATATTTTCTAATCTGAATTTTCCAGCCCCCCCCCCCCCTCTCCACCAGGGTAAGATGGATTACCTAACGGGACCCAGACCTGTCT
Organism: Mormyrus proboscirostris; assembly: GCA_026779585.1. Lineage (NCBI taxonomy): Eukaryota > Metazoa > Chordata > Actinopteri > Osteoglossiformes > Mormyridae > Mormyrus > Mormyrus proboscirostris. The sequence continues at coordinate 630,854 of JAODKF010000055.1, read as the reverse complement.
CACTTTGACAAAGTGACACCCCCACATATCTCCTGACGCGCCTTTCGGTACCAGCAGAAAGTCGAGGCGATAAAGACGTATCGGCCGCTCGGTCCGAGCAGAACGGCACCCCTTCTGTTACACGGTCATTCTCAGCCATTTTCCTCACAAAATGGCCGCTGATGTCAGATATGCGTCTGCACTTCCACTTCCTGAGCATTTCTTCCCCCAAAACAGCCTCAACTGCTCTGGCATCCTGGACAGCATGTCTTTCAGAATGAGAACTTTTCTCCCATGATTCATTGGGGCTGTTGTTTTCGAACAGAACTCCGCCTTGCCTCGGATCTCATTGAATCGCACTCTCCGTGAATTCAATCAAATACAATTATTCACCATTCCTGCTAGTATCATAGTGTCTCGGAAACAAAGCAAAAAAAAGCTGCCTTATTGTGATAATTTCCCGAGTCAGACTGTACCTGACAGATTGTTCCATCGTTATATTTACCCCATCAATGAGCAGACAATACGCTCCTTTCCATCCAAACCCGAAATAGCACTTTTGCATCAGTTTCAGTTTCCTATCCAATACACCACCTACTGCCTTGATCACTTATGATTCTGGGACAGTCAAAAAAATGATAAAATCAGATGACATTTGTATATGTACCCTATCAGTTAAAGGTTGTAATTCTATTAGCTAATCAAAAGCATACTTTATTTTTTTTCATGAATTATCCACAACACTCAAGAGATCTGTATGTGTTATAATGTAATGTTACGATGGAATTTTTCAATATTTAATGCTGGTATAAGTCAAGGCCTATTTTATTAGTATAAATAGTAAACCTACTTCCTTCATATAACCAGGATTGTGTTTATCTGATAAGTACTATGTGATCTATGCAACACCCCCCCCCCCCTCCAAACACACACACAACAACAACTCAATGCAATCGTCCCACAATTCTTGCATCCCATAATTTGTCACCTTCACAGAAAATCCCTAACTATCCCAGTTCTGCTACGGCTTGCCCTGTTTCGTACGTCTACGTCAACCTGCACGGTCTTACAATGTCATGTCTTGTCAGTCCTACTTGCCACGTCTTATTTGTTTATTTGTGTACCGCTAGGTCATACTGTAGTGGGCGGGGGCAGGGCTGGATTCTAGTGACTTCATTTAATGCGTTGATCTGTTCTTCAGTAAATTAAACTTACAACACAGCAAATTTCATAGAACCAGCCCGCTGGGATGATTATTGTTTTAGAAACGGTCCTCATCCGAAGGCTTTCAAGCATTCTCCAAATTCCGTCGTTTCCCTTCAACCAGGTCCGTCAAACACTATTAACTCAAGTGTTTGATTGAAGGAGCACCTTCGGGTGTTGAAGCTCTGCAAAAATACCTCTCATCCTGTTTCAAGAGCATCCTCTGCGGAGATCCCGCTTCTTAAAGATGTTCAGAGAGAATCGGCACTAGTTGGCTACTGCAGGAGGTGCGCTAATCCATCATCGCGACCAATGAAACACAAGCTCGCTATCAGCCATCGGCTCCGTCAATTAGTTTGTTCAGACAAAGTGCGGGCACACCGTGCGCGGCGGCGCTCGCAGGCTGTTATGTGATTGCTCGCTCATGGGTAACAGAGGGTGCAGAATTCGATGAAACATCCCCGCAAACCTAAGCTCGGGTCCTTTCATTTTCTCTTTCCCTGGGGTGCGATGGCCAAATAAGACACGACTTAAGATGTCAATATGGTGGCAGGGAGCATCAGTAGGTTTTAAGGTGAGCCACATGTGCGCAGACACCGGCTCTGGGTTTCACGAGTTTATGAGTGTAGCTATCAGTCACAACAAGGATCCTTCAAAAGTGCCGGTCGGCATGAATAGTGATGTCTCCCAGGGGCACCAGCCGTTCTAAGCATAAAGCATTGAGGCACTTCTGCTGTGAGAAAGCCATTGTTGTGAAGACTACATTGGCTTGATGACGTCACAATCCCCACCTGGAACAGTGGAATGCATTGTGAATTCATAAAATACGCAGCTAACATAACATTGTTATGATATATAAACTAACTGCTATAAAAACAAAACCATTTATTGTTATAATAAGGATGACATATTGACAAATTCGGACATTAATTTTAAAAATGCAGAGTAAGCAAATTAATTCTTCTTCAGTAAAATCTTACCTTTAAGTTATTAGGGAACATTGTTTTTTAATTCTTCATATACCATGAATTTTAATTTGCAAAAAATACACATAAGCATCTTAATGCTCTCATAGTAGGTTACTGCCGTACAATTCCTTTCAAATGATATTTTGTGAATTCATGAGCATTCTACATTTACAGCATCATTTAGAGATCGCTTTGCTTATTTAACAGCTTGTGCCACACTTTTTTTTACCATGTTGTAAAGACAATCAACAAGTCCTTAAAAACTCAATCAACAAGTGTGTAAAACACTGCGACTAGCTATACTATTGATCAGCTGAAAATGTGATTCATGCAAACAATTGTATGATATGTAAAAATGTGTTTCAGAATTTCAGTGCTAGACTAACAGTGTTCAACAACATAAAAATGGAATATGAACTTTAAGATTAAAAAAGAATAACTAGTATTTCAGCCTTGAGAATGAACCAGCCTAATGTGTGCATTATATCAGGATTACATTAGAAACCAAACGACTCAAGGATACTTCCTTTCAGGAAATGACAGAACAGCAGTTTGCTCCATTATACAATTTCACAGTTCAGTCTGGCAGTTTATTAACTCTATAACACTATAAACACAGCAGGAGATATTAAATACAAAAATGCTACATATCTATATAACCTTAGAATCCAGGAAGCAGCTACAGTGAACTGCAAAGTTAGATTTAAGATTTCAGTAGCGGAAAACGTCTTTTGGAGAGACAGTAATGCATTTGTCTTGTACATGTATGACAAAGATCATCGTTCAAAAAAACAGCTTTGTGTCTAGAGTTCGCGCGACATAGATTTTTATAATTTATGCTGTCCGCCCCTGCGATTACAGCAAAATCTGGAAGATAATCTGTCCCCTGGGTTGCTTCAGGGACATACAGATACTGAGAACATCAAATTTTTTCTTAGGATTTAGCAGAGCATCGAGCAAAAAGTGTTCACCATGTGTTTGTCAATGAATAAAGATGATTTCAGAAATGCTTCCCATTTTAGGTATCACTGCACAATAAGGTACCACTGTACAATAAGATAATCATTACTACCATTTATAAGTGGCAAAACAAAGACTTACTGCTCCATTTTATTGTGGTGGAATACAGCTGCTGGGGATCTACACTTCTATCTTATATAATGGAGAAGTGGGAGATTTGACAGCAAATATGGTTTACATGAGCCACAGAAAGTCTCATAACGCTCAAATGAATCAGCAAATTCGTGAAATTCTTAAAGCAATCAGGTATTTTGAAAATCCCTTCATCAGTTTGGAAAATGTTGGCCTTATATTTAACTGTAGCACATTTGCTAAAAAGGTTGTTTGGTGTGGCATTCTGCCTGGCTGGAAACGCCTCCACAGGAGTAAATACAGAAATAATAGCAGCAATATAGACTGTGCATTTCTGCCAGACTCAAATATCATTGTATACAGTATTATATACGTGTATATATAGTATTGTATTTATGTAAACAAAAATCGGATGATATGATAAACATCTCACAGAGCTTAATCGTAATTGTTTATCTCATGTTCTGAATTTAACATGCAGACCACTTATTCTAAACTATTTCTTCATTTGCAAGTAGCTATGAATCACTTCACTAGCTGAGGTGACGTTCTGTCTGTCCTGCCGTACAATTACACATAACATTGGTACGAGAAGAAATGGAATGTTTTATCAGTATAGGACTATGCAGTCCATCTGCAGCTGTGTTGATTTGTTTGCGTGACATTTTCTGCGATGTCATCAGCTGGTAAACAAAAGGTTAGCAGGGAGCTTTGGAACGTGCAATACGTCATCATACGACGCCAGATCCCAATATGTCAACACACGGTGCAAATCCCAATATGTCATCACATGGTGCAAATCCCAGCTGGGCTCATACGTCTAAAAAAGGCAGTTGAAAGCAGTGTTGTATCACTGAACCTAGACCCGTAGCCGCACCTCCGGTCTCACCTTATTGGCTCTGTGCCTGTGAAATTTGCATGCCGTCCCAGTGGGTCCCTCCCACAGTCCAAAAACATGCATATAGGCTAATTGATTTTCTCAGAATCCCTATAGTTTATGGCTATGTGACCTGTGATGTACTGGCATCCAGTCTTGGGCATCCCCTGTCTGGTTTCTGGTGCTTCTTGGGACAAGACCCAAGCTCACCATGAGCTTGTGGGAGTTTTACTTGCACAAACATGTTCTGATGGCACTATGAAAAATGATTGGCTATCTGTCTGAACCAATCATGTTGTGGAGGAGGTGGGAACAAGACCTGATTGGTTGGCCCCACCTTCTCTAGTTGTTTGGACCCACATTCTCTATAATCTGATTGGTTAGAGATAACCAATCATTTTCCGCTCTGCCATCAGAACATTTTTTTGTGTACATAAAATGACCATGAGCTCACCGCAATTCCATACTGGACAAGGGGTACAGAAAATGGAAAAAGACACAGAAATAGCTAGAGCATATTATGTGTATTTGTGGTAAGAATAGTGTGGTCTACTCTAAATTCAGTTCCACTGCTTTAGCTAAAAAAATATCTCCCATAAAGCAATCAAAATGTTTTAGGATGGAATCTTCAGAACTGTGCCCATGTCATTAAAATTCCCTATTAAAAAAAACATCCCCACAGATGAAGGCTCTTAATTAATATGCATTACTAGAGGTAAAACATTTCCACCAAATTAGGCTTTCACCATCATTATTCAATAAATATCACATTTGCAGGGTCAACAGATAACCGTCCAAGATTACAGATCAAAATCAGCAGGCCTGGCCACCAGTGTGTTATATCTCGTTAAAATCCCAAACATGAAGCAGACACCGAAACATAATGAAACAAAATAATCACATCAGAGAAAGAAGGAGGTGTTACTTTATTAAAAGATACACAAAGGGTCGTTACGTTGGGAGCTTTCAGGGGCTGGAGACAAAATTAAATAAAGCATAATAGCTAGGCTTAATTTAAAGTGTAATTAAAAGAAAATTAAGGAAAAAAAAACAAGAATTGCAATAAGATGCATACTTCAAATTAACTATGGCTTTATTAATACGGTAGCATGTGTTTGTACACATCGTGGACTGGGTTGGGAACTATTTGGTACCGTCTACAAGAATCGACACCGGAACTACTGTATGTAGCTAGTCAAAGGGAAAAGTCAGGGTGAGTGGATGTGCCACAGGCGTCCTTGAAGGTCTTCATAAACAACACCTTCTATTTTTACACCTTGTGCTAGCTCCTGTGTGGATGGAACTGTGTTCGTCTAGAGATGGGCTCTGTTCTGCCTGCTGTACCTCTGACCCCGCCCCCTGCGCCCCTCCCATGCCTCTCTCATTCTTCGCAGTGTCCTTGGACTATGGGCCAACTCCGAAAGTTTACAGGAAGCTGTGGAATTCATCCGACAATCCCACATGACTCCGCAGTGTAAGACAAAAAAAAAAACTGAAATACTTTTGGGACTATTCTTATTTTAAAATAATAAATAAACAGAAATGTATCCGTCTCTCATTCTCTCTCTCTCGAGGTGTAAATTTAGCCAGACATGTACATCGACTGACAGCGCACAAACAACAAATTCAATGCACCTAAATTCGGAATTATTTAAACTGGGATAAAAATGTAATGAAATACTCGTCATTTTTGTTTGTTTATTTATTTTTTGTGACTGTAAGACAACGTTGACGTGCTTTATAACAATGGAACCCGACTCATTAATTGCTTACTGAGCAGAAAGGAGAATAGCAAGTTGCTTTCCCGCCTAAATCTTTAAGCAAGCACTTTAAAAAGTCATATCAGTGGCTCCAATGACGAGTATTTCTGTGCAGACCAAAAAAAAGTGCTCTCATAAAATATATATAACTGCATATCATGTCCAGAGACAACATTTCTTTTGTGTCAGAGATTATCTTGAACAAAACAATTAGATTTAAGAACTGGAGGCTAATCCACACAGAGCTTTCAACTGAATTTACATATTTTATTTACATATTGTACTGGGACCATAACATCGAACGGGCAGCTGTCTATTGAAATGACAAGGAACCGTTACAAACAAAAGCTGTCTACAAGTAATACTTCATCTGGGGACACTGAAACTTACCACATTGCTGGCCTGCATGTCCTCTCTGAGAACGTCTGAAGTTTGAAGATGCCACCACACGAGACAAGCGCGTTAAACCTTGCACATCGACGGTTGTGGGTTTGAACAATATGCGATACACTCTGCGAAAGTGCTCCATGTGGTGTGTCTGGTTTTGTTTGGTATGTTCCAGTCTTCTCACTCAACCCACTTCATGAAATCCAGGTAAACATTTTGCCTTTAAAAGGTGTGTACAAACATGTATAATGTGTGTAGCTGAGCATGAAGATGGGACATCAGCCTCAAGCTAAAGCATTATAGCTGAGATCATCCATGGACAAATTGCTCTTAAATTCATACCAGTTTTACATACTGTGTCCTCACTCATCTATTCTCGATGACTGGCTGCTCAATGCAGCATCGATGTACAGTGCTTACAGACTCGCCTGCTTAATTCAGTAAGAAATGCAAATATATTGGTTTTACAACAAAAATCACCACTTTATTCGTTTTACTATATGTCTCACATTAGAATCGACCAGTAGTTTTAAGTAAAACATTAATTTCAAGTAGTAACAAACTGAAACCCAAATTACAATTCTCAAAGAGCTGCGTTACAAGTTCATTGACAAGCAGTCTTACTGGGTGCTTTTTCATTAGTAAGACATTTGCAATAACATAAAACACCAAACACTTGTTTTTAGTGTCCCTTTCGGAGTCAATGACTACAATTACATTTATGAGCAATGGCAAGAACAGAAGTAAATGAGTCAGTCAAGAAAATTATACTTATTAAAAAGGGAATGTCTGTGCTGAATATATGTGCACATGTTAAATGTTGCCTGTCAATGGACTTCTATTATTCAACCAATAAATCTGTAACGTTCTTACAGAATTAAGCCTCTCAAGACTTTCTGTGAGTGCTGTATAGCCACAGTCCTGGGACTGCTTAGACAAACCAAACTCTTCCTACAACATTTTCATGGGAGTCAATTTCCTTAGGACCTGCAGAATAATGAATTGCTTTGTTATAAACTAAAACAAGGGATTGCCTCAATTGATCACTCAAAGAGCCATATCTGGCTGATAAAGCCATAAAATCCCCTGTTGGCTATCGACAAATTGACATTTTTATAACTGATTTTTACAACAGATGATCGCGGAATAAATTACTCGTAGCTTATGGGGAATAACAGCCAAACAGCGGGGTGCAAAGTTTGTGTGCGATGACATAATGTTAGAAATTTAAGCTAAAGGAGGACAGGAAATTTCTGGGGGGAAAAAAAGATAATAATTGAAAGTGGAAAACCCTTGATCAGTAGTGAAGTTGCCCACAGATTAATATGCATCAACCACTGATTGGTTGATGGAGTCAATGGCGAATAGAGAGACTTGCCCGTAGCAGGTCTCCTCTGCACTTCCTCAGCTAGCTGTTAGAAAAGAAATCGACTGACAAAAGAGGTTTTCAATTTTACAAATGGAAAAAAAGTTGTCTGATTTATGTTAATAAAAATTGCAAATTGAATTCCCATTGTTCTTCGACCATGTGTATCAAACTCATGACAGTTCTGGCAAAGGTGGAACTTAACGTTAAATGAAACGGTATCCTTTTGTGAATACGCACAGGTCATATTGTCTGCTAACACTCAGAATAAAATATTCATAATGTTAACCTTAAAATATTACAATAAACAAGTGTGATACAGGCTAGCTGCAGTCAGTAAAGGGAAAGATAACCAACAATATGTTTTGTATGCTGTACTGAGATTTCGGAATGTCTCAAAAGATATTCGCTAAACTGAGCAAAATAAACGAAGCTCTCTGACAGGCATACCTAATGTTGAGATTTGATAAGTTTGCGATAAGTACAAAATACGTATCATAATACAAACAACAGCTTTATTATTCATTGCTTGGTCCTGGTAGATGCCGATTCGAAAACATAAAACATCAGTGTCGGCCTGACTGATAGGTTACACCCTTAATTACCATCTAGCGTGGCACAGGCACTAGAGGAGAGTTTATACATGTAAAGTGTATTAGTATTAGTCAGCTAAAGCAAATTACGTTTAAAGCTATTTATCTGCGCAGTATACATTTGCTCAGAAAAAAAAGCAGTTTATATAGAATATATACAGTACATATAAACAATAACAACAGTAATAAAAAGTATGCACTCCTACAAACATAAAATGATACATTGACACGCAAACACAGTAGCAGGTACAATGCGGCTCAGTGGGTTAGGTCACTGTGCCGGTGATCAAACGGCCAGCAGGTCAAGTCCCAGGGTCGGTACAGTGATGTCACAGTTAATAATAAATGCTGGGGACTGTCTGACTCTGCTTTCTCGAAAAAAAGTCCCGCTGAATAAACGTGTTAGATAAATAAAGTTGAAATGTACTGTAATTTCCAATGGCTGCCTAAGACTTTTCCATGCGACAGTTTCGTGTACCGTATGTATATATTATCCGACATATATACACACTTATAAAAATACATATTAGTGACTGTCCGAAAGGCAACATGATGCGTCACACACTGCAAATCTGACACGCGCATCAGGGTCATGTGAGCGATCCCATCAGAGCGGTACTTAATCCCGAATTTGCATTCGGGGAGTTACGGCATCTCGGTCGCCATGGTGCCATTTCGGTCAGGGGACTCCACTGTCGTTTTTCGCCATGGATAATTACGCTGACGTCTCAACAGCCTGAGGATTAGATCAAAGCAGTGAAAAAAAAGAACAAAGGAAAGTTCAGTAACAATGGCGTCTGTTTTTAATCCACGTCTCGCGGCTCGCTCTCGGATTATAATCTTCAATCCCTTATACGACTCGCAGGCCTTCAGGCTCCAATGCCATCTTTTTTTGGCCAAAGACAAAACATTTTACACTACAAAATACCTCACAATTCATTCATTTATTCTCCAAGTTCCCTAACGTATATCTACGCTCTATACATTTCAATCGTGACAACTATGTTCGGATCGAGGCATATGGAAACTTTAAAGGAAACTTTAACATATAAAGGACATGAACAATTCTATATCAAACTTCAGGGTATTCATCTTAACCATCAAGCAATACTACAGTGTACACCATCTGTATATGACATTAGATCTGTACCACTGTACCTTAAAGGTGCACTGCATGTTTTAGAAATAATAATATGTGAAACATACAGTTAACAGTGGCTATTAGGTTGGCACTGATGTCTTATTTTAAGAGAATCCTGAATTCTGAGTCCACCCCCCCCCCCCCACACACACACACACACACACACACACACACACACACACACACCTTGTGGTTCTTCAGGAGCTTGCATTTTATTTGGGCCACAGTGTGAAACCGGGTTTAAACATAATGCATAAATAACGTCCACTCTGTTAGTCGTTTCAGCCTGGGGTGTCAGGTGAGGTTAAATAAAAGCTAACTTGCATTTAGTAAGTCAACAAGTAATGGCATCAAGTACAAACAAAGCATAACCTCAATTTGTTTCACCACTAATAGAAATATTAGCTCATTACGAAGTGTAAACATCCAATCCAGATGCTCTGAATGAATCACCCATTATTACTAAAAGTCTGCATGCTTTCAATAACATAATTTCATTAACAGTTTCATTAGTTTCCTCCTGTTTTGTTTCAATCACATGTATCAAATATAGAGGATACCCCCTGCAGATCGCAACAGGGACGAGAATGCTGATGGGCCATTGTAATGAATCGAGCAGATGGGTCTTCATCTATTTTAAATAGCTACAGGCTGTGTGAATGTATCTTAATCCTCTTTAGTGTGTTTGCTATTCCTGTGTACCTGAAGCAGAATCTGTGAGAGCTTCATTCAGTCCTCAGAATTTCAGTCATTAGATCTCAATTTCAGTCATCGCTTTGGTGTACACCTGAAAATACCCTCCCCCCACCAAAAAAAACCAGTATGTTGGGCAGTCTCTCACTAGAACATCGTTATTAAGTACCAGTCACTCAAAATACTCCACATTCGCAACATTTATCAAGCAACGAGCAGAGTTATAACACAAAGAAGCAGGGTGAGAGAAGGTAAGTTGTTATGACTCATTTGAAACTCCGATCAGGTCCTCCTTAATGCCGATGCCATAAACGGAATCACTGGAGCATTTTCACAGGAACAGAAGGCTCACAATGCAAGAAAAACTGCTTTACTTCCACAAGAATGACTTGTACATTCTCAGATGATGGAAAAGAAAAACTTTAACCTTATTCATTTATTATTACATCGATCCATTTTCCTGCCAGTATAGGATCACAGCATGCCTGGCGGCTACACAGGACACAGGCCAGGGACACAGTGGACTGGATACCAGTTCACCAGAGACAGCACTGCCACTCACTATGCGCAATTTAAAGGGATCCGTTAGGTGGAAAAAAACAGGGATGGCATGCAATCTCCTCGCACAGAACGGGTGGGATTCGACCTCCACACATACACAGGGATGGCATGCAATCTCCTCGCACAGAACGGGTGGGATTCGACCTCCACACATACACAGGGATGGCATGCAATCTCCACGCACAGAACGGCTGGGATTCGACCTCCACACATACACAGGGATGGCATGCAATCTCCTCGCACAGAACGGGTGGGATT
>JAODKF010000055.1:576944-592383 GCA_026779585.1 Mormyrus proboscirostris | reverse complement strand
TCGTAACAAGGTTTCCGTAGGTGAACCTGCGGAAGGATCATTAACGGCAGGCCGGGGCCGCGTGTGCCGCGGGTCGGACTTTAAACATGCGTTTCAAAACGCCCATAAGCTGCCGAAAGAGCTGTTTTCACATTCAACAAAATACATCTGCAAACAGTGACACATGCAGAACACTGAAGTAAAATACTTCTTTAGAAGAAAACGAAAATTAATATTTAAAGATATCCGCAGAGATTATTTATTACAGACAATAGATATATTAGACAATATGTATACTACTCCCTAGATATTATGTTCTTACATCAGTTTTAAATCATTTTAATGCATTAACAAATATTTATATTGTGAACATGCGCACCGTTTGTCCAGAATAAGATATTTAACTTTCACATCTGCCCTGGGGTCAAATTGACCCCAACGGCACATGTCGGGTGACTTCCCCTAATATAACTATTGTGGGAGTGTGCAGGAGTTAAGTGTTAAATTATTACAAAGGAACAGTGAAGTCAGAGAGGAAGTTTGACCCAGACCAATCCAATATTGAACGCTATGTAAATACAATGACACCTGTCAAGTTAAAATTTGATTCTATTGCTTTTTGATTGTATTGTTTGGAATGTCATGACATGTGGGCAAAAAGGCAAGAAAATAAAGACTGGGGCTGCAGTGTTTGCTGCTGGAAAGTGGGGGCCTCTTGTTTGAAGGAGAGCGATGGCCATACTGGACTCTCCAGTAAACGAGTCGCCTGTGTTCATTGTCATTATCACCCAGCTAAAGAGGCAGGGCTAACACACCCCTAGCCTGCATGCACATCACAAGTCCCTCTCTGCTCCTTCATTTGCATACAATTAAGAGTTCCAGCATCACAAACAGCCTGTTCTGTGTAAACCCGGCTGCTATGTGACACTCTAATGTTGACTGAAATCAGTGAAAGGGCTGGATTAACAGAGAACCGGCATATTGCTTCTGGAAACAGAGGATTCTGTAGCCAGGCAACCACCAACCCCCCCCCCCCCCCGTCATCTAAAATCCCCAGAATCCATTATATTCCATTGCTGTTCAGTTCCAGACAGTGCAGCTATCTATTAAACCTGATAAAGCGCACGGTCAGAACAATGTGCCGCAATGGGTTGGTCCGCATTTCCAAACACACGCGTAAACAACGTTACATAGCGTTCAGTAGCATGGACGCCTGTTTTCGTATCACAGATTCACACTGATCGCTGCTCTCGAAATGATGCCATGCCTTTTTATTTGGGCCCAAAGCAAGTCAAAAGAGCTTCTTATTAGTAGACGACACGACTGAAAGAAAAAATAAAATAAAATAAAATTGTATGGTTCTTCCAAACTATGATTTATTCCCTCTTCAGCTGAACCTAAAAATCAATAATTTTCCTATTTCGGCTGTTGCCCTAAGATAACAGATTAATAACGCAAACCTATATAAGCCTGCAACTCTTCCCTGGTTGGGGGGCGAAAAAAATGCTTTAGCGCAATTTATTTGCGGGCAGCTATGAAAGCTTGATCGATACATTAATAACAATGTTTGTGCAGAACATGTCAATCCCCAGCTTTAAGAAATCACTATATATTTAGAGACACATGACACCAGTCTGAAATTACTTTCCTGGCTTTCTATAGCTATGTAACCACACGCTTGTTATTTTGTGACAACCTACTTGAATCCCTTGGTTTCGGAGAAAACATTCTTTTTGCAACAACAGAGTTTTTTTTTTTCACCTTATAAGTGTATTACAGTTAAATCATGCTCTAAATGTTATTCCCATCTGCTCTTAACAGTAAACACATCCCCAAAGTTAACAAAAAAACCATAATGACTCCAATTTGCTCAGAAAAATCACACGTTGTAGCTTGGAAAAAATTATCCGGCACAAAATGCTGAAAGATATTAAACAGTGGTTGGCTGGTGCCCGGCTCCATTACATAAAAGTTACACAAAATATGTGGACATGCGAACAGTAACGCTGGGAAGCTGGTAAAGTTTGGATCATCAAAAGAGACTTTAAGTTACATTTTTCCTTAAAATCGGCAAGCTAGAAAAAAGGGAGACAGGTATAATTTCACTTCTCTAATGTGAACAATGTCTTAATGGAAATAAGGCACTAGTGACAAATACAATTATGCTGACAGCAGCACTTGAGTGGCAGTGATTCATCTCAGGGTAAAGCTGTCCGTTAATGGCTTCAGGCTCTCGGAACGGATGTGATTTGTTCCTTGGCAAAATAGTTTGCCATGCGGCATATTAATGTCACCATTAACATTGATGAAGGCAGCTCATTTGTAAGTTAATATACAAGCAGACAAAATGTTCGCAAATCAGGAAAAAAACAAAAAAACAAATTGTTTTTGGAAGTGAAGCTGAAACCTGTGTTAGTGCCTGTTTTCTTGCACCTTGCTTTACCAATGAAAGTGGATGCTAATGGGTTTGCTTGTGGGAGCTTTACTTGCACAAATATGTTCTGAGGGCAGAACGAAAAATGATTGGTTCAGAGAGTCAACCAATTAGATTGTAGAGGAAGTCGGTTCAAGAAACCAGAATTGACTGAACCAAAATATCTGGTTGGTTGGTCCCGCCTCCTCTATTTACTCGGACCCACCTCTTCTACAATCTGATTGGTTATCCTTGAATTTTTTTTGTTCTGCCCTCACAACATTTTATGCATAAGTAAAACTACCATGAGCAATGGGATTGTTCATGCATAGAACCCAAGTATGCTAAAAATATATTTAACAAATATAAGAACTGTAATTGTCTTTAAGATTCCTTATATGTGTCTCCTTATACGCATTCATTAATAGTAGGTGATATAAGGCATGAATAGAGACAATTTTTTTTAGGAAGAATGAGATAAGACAGGTGTGTGATGTGTTTGACTTCAAAGCAGATCTCCATATGTTTGAGAGAGCAGCCGGACACTAAAAGTCAGATGCCAACCTGATTCTGACAGCCCTGACAACCATTTTGACAGGTGAACCTCTCTGGGCCCGCTGAGATCCGGCGCTGGAGCGAGCTGACGGTTATGACACCTCGGAAAAGGAAAAATAAGTCTTGAAGCGAGTCATGCTCACTGCTGTCACTAGATTGCTTTAGCTGGTACAGACCCAGTGGCCTGATCAGCCTCCGTCTCCTCAACCTGCAAATTCCCTCCAGCTTCACCAGCGTGATCCTCTATGGACCCCGAGCTCCAAATTTGCCCAAACCAAAGGGCCCAAGTGATAGTTGGTTCTCTCTTGGACATGCGCCATTTATAGCAGGATACATGCAACTGGAAAAAAAGAGAGAAAATAAAGAGGAGTGGGGGATTTCCTTTCATTTTCTTAATGATTCCGAATAATGAAGCATAAGAGATGATTAGCATGTCCAGGGGGCGAGGCGTGCCAGCATGCCAACTGGGCTTGGCACCTACTTTGGGAGTCTTAGATTGTTTTTAATTTTCTCCAATGACTTCTCGCTTTTTCATGCCGGCAATTAAAGCTCCAAAATACTAAACACTGTTGCTTCTATTGCTAATGACATAACTAACTTCGTTTGCAAAATCTGCTAAATCTTTCGTCTGGAAGACAATGGGAAGCCATGCTAGGAAGTGCTCAAAAAAAAAATAGGACGAAATGAAACCGCATTTAATTAAATTATGCAGCTATTAAATTAATGTAGGGTGTTACGCAGTTTCAAACTCAACTACAGGGCATCCAGGTGTCTTACTTTGCCCTGCAATGCACCCAGAGCCCAGTAAACATGTCTAATCTGCATATTATGGCAAGATCCATTCGGCCCATAACCAGAGGTTCTTAAGATGATGTAATGTGGAAAGAGGTGACCTTTTATCATTCTCTGGTTCCATCTATGATCTGACTCTCCAGATGAGAATATAAAACCCTCGAATGGCCTTTTGAGCTTTGTTATCATCCATGGACCGAAATGTGATTAGAACAGCAAATTTAAATGTTAAAGGAACAACTGAAGCAATTTCATCAGCCTGAGAAAATTTACCATAATATGTAATAATATACACTTTAATATCGCAAAGACCTGTGACGGACTGGCGTGCCATTCAGGCTGTGTCACTGGCTTTTGTCCTGTTCTGCCTGAGATTGGGTCCAGACCCGCACATGCGGAGTTGTACATTTCCCTCAAGGTGTGTGGGGCGTCCCTTGGGTATCCCGGTTTCCTACCACGATCCGGTGACAAGAAGTAGGCTAACTGCTGTACGTGCCCTGAGAGTGGCTGGCATCCCAGCCTTGTTCCTGCTGCCGCATAGAATAGACTCCAGCCCCCTTTTTGTGCCTGTCCAGGATCATCCAAGGATGGATGAACGTTAACATAACCCACAGTTTGAGTGGAAGTATATTAACACTTACAAAAAAAAAGGCGCCTAAATATACAATTCAAGACAAAGCAGAAGCATGGTTATCAAATTAATATGGGTGCAGTCATAAAATAGCAATGTTGATTTTTGACACATGTTTTGATCCATTTGACTCCTGTTCACTGGGCATCAGTGGATTTATATGCATATGACTGCTCTTGTGTGCTGCCGCTGCCTTTTATAACATTCGATGCTGGGTCACTGGGATCCGGGAAGGGCAGGGCACGGAAACCACAGTCTCCACACGACCAGCCAGGGGCAGCGATCGGACCCATAACCCGAAAGGCACAAAGCAGAAGTGCCACCCACTCCTCTGTGTGTTTGCGCACTAATAACTACAAGTCCTCTCCTTTTCTGAGAAAAGCTGTGGTGACCGATACACCCGACAGAGATTTAAGAAATCTTATTAGAAATATCCGTTTTTAGGGATTAAATAAAAACAGCCAAAAAGGCCTGGATTCGCTAAAACAAAAAGTAATCAAGAAAAGAGATGAGGAAAAACAGAGCTTTAAATATGAAAATATGAACACAGTATATGAATGCTTATAAGACTTTATATTCTCATTCATAACACATAAAGCATTATGACTGCTTTATGAAGCTCTCATCTATTATAGATACATTCATAATGCAGTACAAAGTATCCTTAGTTCTTATACCGACCATTGTAATGTATTATCAGGGTACAAATAGCCTACTATAGATGAGAGCTTCCCTGGGGCTTATGAAGTATTATAATCAACATTATACAGTAATGTCTTACAACTGTCAATAGATGCTGTAACGCTTTATTAATTCTTATACTGACCATTATGAAGGTATCTATAAAACATTATAGATGATAAGCAGCTTCACTGGAGCTTATGAAGCATTATAATCAACTTTATAATACCAACAGAATATGTCAACAGAATATGTTGCAATGCTTTATCAATTCTTATACCGACCATTATAATGCATTGTAGTATATAATGGATGAGAGCTTCATTGGAGCTTATGAATTGTTATAATCAACACTATAATGCATTATGACTGTCAATAGAAGATGCTGTAATGCTTTATTAATTCTTATACCGATCATTACAATGTTTTATGAAGGCATCCATAGTGCATTACAGACAAGAGCCTCATTAAAGCTCATGAAGTATTATAATCAACACTATAATGTGCTATGACTTGCAATAGAAGACACTGAAGTGCTTTTTTCTTATACCAACCTTTAGAACAGATTATGATGGTATTTAAAATGCATTATAGATAACAGCATCAAGTGTTACCAAATACACGTTATTTGCCATTTGTTCAAGTACATAGGATTTACTTATTATTTAATAGGCCATCAAACTGGCTGTAGGAGACATGCACTTAGGGGTGA
Organism: Mormyrus proboscirostris; assembly: GCA_026779585.1. Taxonomy (NCBI): domain Eukaryota; kingdom Metazoa; phylum Chordata; class Actinopteri; order Osteoglossiformes; family Mormyridae; genus Mormyrus; species Mormyrus proboscirostris. Next base: position 586,620 of record JAODKF010000055.1, on the reverse strand, counting down.
GGGGTGAGACCAGGCTTTTTGGGGGGAGACGCTGCAACCCTCCAGAAGCAGCTGAGGTTAAAGGCCTGGCTCCAGGGTCCAGCAGTGATACCTTGACTTGACCACAAGATATAAACCCACGACCTTCCGGACCCAGATCCCCAAGCCACAGAGCCGTAAGTCTCCCCAGCTCCCAGTACACCTTCGGCTCCATTGCAGGCCTGGCTTACAGCTTCCTCATGAAAAATACAAAATACAACATGGCTGGTAGAGATCAAACTGAAGGAGCACTGTCATCAGACCCTGCCTCCCAGGATCGACTGTGGCCTCTATAGAGTTACTCATCACAAACAGCGGATATTTGTACAATTATCAATACCAGACATCAGTACATAGTTGTTATCATCCTTAAAACTTTTCAGGCAATAATTTTATAATTGGTGCCTGTTTAATATTATAAGCTTTACCCCTCAAATATAGTAACTAGGCAGCCAGAAAAATAAATATATTTCTAGGAACAAAAGTGGTTTTCATCTGATGAATGATACAGATTTCCCATTTTTCAAACAATATTTGTCTATTTTCTTGAATCTTTGGAATCCACACTATTCTACATGCAGCATGCCAGGATCTGGTTTGAAAGATAATACTCCACATGTAAATACAAGTGTGGCTTATATTAAACCCCTTCTGTCTGACACTCAGGCCTGAGTCACTGACAAAGACAGTGAAACAGCGCAGGTTTCACACGTTAGCTATATGCTAACTATCATCAGGGATCCAGGTAGCCTCATTGTAAATTACGCAATCCCCATGCCTGGTAAACAATCCCAATGTGTGGCTATTTATGCTTGTTTAAGGCAATTTTGACAAACGTTTTTAATTTTTACAGTTCTATTTATCAAACGTACTTCAACACCGAAATTACATCCAAATTATCGTCCCCGCTCCTATGTAATGACTCATCGCATACTATTTCAGCATGAAATCAGCTGGAGGATACGACGGGATTCCAGTCATTTGTACGCTTCCTTTAATCCATTTTACGATCATTTCATCAAGCCGACAAACAAATGGCAATCAAGCCCATGGACAAATATTTTCTTCCTTCCTTCAGACCGGGTGTCTCCTAGGTGTTTTGGCCCATGACCCATGTATTGATTTTATTTTCCTCTTTATATCCGTCTGAAATAACAGCGTGTTGAACTCACGACAGCGGGGCCACTCGCAGAATGGATCTGTGCTCCTGTTAGTAAAGCTCAGTTTAAGAGGAATGACACAGGGATCTGCAACAGATCTGATCTACAATTCCAGCATTTTGGCTACTTTTAATGTGTTTATCCAAGAGGCTCTTTTACATTTCAAAACGAGTCCGTACACACAGCGGAGTGTTTTTTTTTTCCTTCACGACAAAAACACAGTATGCAATACAGATAATATCTGCTCTGGGGTTTTATACCGCATAGTAATAGTGAATTACTTTACTTATATATTAAAGTACAGGGCATTTCACAACTATTGCATTTGTTCGTGAACAAAGGAAAGTTGCGAGAGCTTTTTAGTACTACCTATTAAGCAGAGGTGGCAATTTCAGGTCCAGAAAGTAACAATCCAGACCATGATTTACTTTCAACCAACCAGTTGAGCATAAAGAGTCACAGTCAGAGTACTCAACTGGTTGGTTGAAATTAAATCATGCTCTGGATTGTTACTTTCTGGACCTGAAATCAGCCTGCCACATCTTCTATTAAGACACGTTTGGCGTGGTAATATACAACATAAAATGACGTTTCTTCACATAAATCATGTAAAATGTGTGTAGTCGGGTATGATGACCTTGCTCACTTACCTGAACGGGCCACATAGCCTCCGCTAGAATTGCCCGTCGTTGTGTGAACATTCGCATGACACCACAGTAACGCTGTATTTCATTGGATCAGAAACAAAAAAACATAACTCACAGCACCACCACACGTCTTATTTATACGCTTATTTATATTGCTTAAAATCTCCCAGTTAGCTGTTTTGTACGCAATAGATGCTGTTGGAAACGTGATAGCTTATACGTAATTTCCCTTATAGCAGAACATTCTTGACAAACGTTTGTTCTTGGCAACGCAGGACATAATTGGTCTATTTAACAGTTATGCCAGTTTTGGAATGGCCAGATATTGATTGATTTAATTAACTAATCAGCATGATCTGGGATTGTCTGTGATCTCCCGTGACGTGTAGCTGAAGAATGTAAGCACTGCCAGCCGCTGTTCAACACGACACGCTATACCCGTTAATCCCATTCCGCCGCACTCCGTAACCGGGTACCATCCAGATAATTTAGATTTATTTCAAGGCGCACGCGTCATGTTTGCTGTCTTGTAGCTATTAATATCGCAGCTGACAGCCCTCCGCCCCGTTCTGTTGGAGGCACAGCACGGGCTGTATATGCTGGAGCAAAAACCGCTAAAACTGACCCGTCCCATGATGGCTCACGCCGGCGGGAAGCCGTCGATCTGTCACCACCGGGGTCTCGCTCGGTCCTCATTGTGCGGACTCATTAGAGAGGGCAGACGAGCTCACCGCCTCGCCATCCGAATTCGCTGCCTCATGCAGAAACATGTCACTGCCAACAGGGACAAGTGGCAGGGTCAGTCATTTGTTTACTTATTGGCTACACATTCTATAACCTGCAGCTAGTCATATATGCGCAATCCGACAATTACAGAAATGTATTGTCAATGCATGTACATCGGGGGTGTCAAACTCCAGTCCTGGGGGGCCGGAGCCCTGCACATTTTTGAGTTTCTCCTCATTTAACACACCTGATTCAGCTCCTTGTGCTAATTACAGCACAGCTCTTGAGCTAAATCATTTTTGGTGGAACAGGGAAAGAACTAAGATACACAGGGCTCCTTCCACCCAGGACTGGAGTTTGACACCCCTGGCATACATTTATAAATTCTATACATTCTACAAATTTTTGAATTGTTGAGTAATATTTAATTCATATGGGTTTGGTGCAAGGCCATTCTCTTACTGTAAAACAAATACGACATGCATGACATCTACAAAAAAATAATCTCCAGCAGCATCTGGACAGGGTTTGGAGGACCTATATTAGGAAATATAAGGTACAAGACAGGAGTACACCTGGGACAGGATGCCAGCCTGTCACAAGGCAGCAGTTTAAAGGCGACATGTAACCCAGCTGCATCTCTTTGTGGTATGGGAGGACACTCATGTGGCAAGGGGAGAACAGGGCTCTGATTTAACCCAAAATCCTGGACTCCGCGACACCATTAAACGATTTCCGGTGAAAGTAAAGTCTTTCTATATTCAAACAATGAGTGAGCTAAATGAGATTATATGGAAACACAGTATTAAAGGTTTACCGTGCCAGCGGTAGAAGCTTATGGGGGAGGAGGCCCTGACAACGAGACTTTAATACCATCAAAGACTGAACAAGACACATTTGAAAGGTTGCAGCCGTAGCCGGGTTCTGATAGCGAGCGCTAAAGTGTAAGTGCTCCGCTTTGATCCGCGCAAGGTGAATCGCGCCGCTCATTGAACGTCGACTAGCATTCAGAGTGCGGCGCAATTACAAACCAGCCATCGCATTTGACACATGCGTTAGTGTGCAGTGCCCCGCGGTGCGGAGGGGAATATGCATGATTGCAAGGGGACGGCGTACCCCCTTTGCGTCGTTTTGAACGGCGACGGCAAGTACAGAGCCGCGGAAAATGTTCTGTTATTGCAACGCAGATGAGTGGCACTTGTACTAATTAAAAGGTAATTGAAAAACAGTTGTTTCTCAGTATCAAACAAATGAATAAACTCCCACTCAACATGCTTTTCTTTTCTCCCCATAAGTCAATAGCAAAAAGTCAGTGGGTATGTCATGTAAAATTCATCGGTTTATATAACTTAACATAAATTCCGCATTCTTGTTCAGAGTCCACCACCCACGTACAACCCAGACAAAGCCTAATAAAAAACCTTATTTTTTATAAACAGAATGGGAATCAAATAACTGTCAGCCCTCCCTAAATCCTTAACAACAAGGAACTGTCTATGCACCCGCATCATGCTGTAGTCAAGCCATTCTCTTCCACATCCCACCTCCGTTTCCGTTGCCTGGGAAACCAAAACGCACTGTCAAGTCTTGGTTGGCTTGTGAGCAAGCAGAGGCAGCCTGCTGAGGGTGGCCCGGCGAGGCTGCCGTGTTTGACCCGTGTGTGCGGCGGTCCGCGGTGGTGATGCCTGGGCCTTTTCTCCTGGGGTTCCCCTTCAATCTCCAGGGCCCCCAGAGGGAAATCTGCTGTGGAAATATACAGTAGGATCCTGACACTCTAAATACACACTTTCTAAACATCCCTCACTCCCAAAACGCTGTTAATTGAATCAGTTTGTTGCTACAAATTTCTGATCTTATGGTTTAAATCTGGGGTGGCCAATCTTATCCGCAAAGGGCTGGTGTCTGTGCGGGTTTTTGGGGTAACCTTTAGGTCAGCTGCTCAAACCCAGGTGTGAGGACTCTTCAGCCAATCAGTCCACTAATTAGTACTGTAGATTTGAACATTTTGTACGAACTGGGACGCACGTGAATTCCACAGGTAGCTTTACAGTGGGTTTAGTGTGGGCTGGTACCCGACCATACACACATTTAGAATGTTATCGACATTTTTATGTTATATTGATAATCAGACATGACACATTTATATAAAAGCCCAGGTCCGTGGCGACATGTACCAGCTAAGGGAATAGATCACTGTCCCAAGCAGTGGACAGGTTCCAGTCCCAGGAGGAGAGCCGGTAGGGTGTCTGGTTAAGAATATCTGCAAAAAATTCCAAAGAAATAATGCCCTCCTGATGCTCCCTGGACTGCTGGATCCTGAAAGCCACAGCCACCTCCCCTTATTCCCCAGCCACTGGCCCCTTTCTCAGCCTCCTGCAAAGCCCCCCCAGAGAAACACCTTTCCCCGAAGACCCCCGAATGACGAGGGCACGGGGAACGTCTTTGGCCTCAAGCCGGGTCTCTAACCGCAAGCTCTCTTACTGGGATTGATCAAATAGAATAATTTATATTCAATACGCCACATATAAAATTAAATGTTCCTCGGAGACAAAAATAACTATTGGTATTTCAAGGACATTTGACAGTGCAAGATAAACATTAAAATAAATCTGCTGCACGTCAGCCAGCTGTAAATGTTAAATGCCAGCTGAACGCCAGCCTTAAGCTGAACTACCAAAATGCTGGGTAAAAGTACCTATTGCGGACTCCTAAATGAATGAAGATTGAAAAATACATATTATTAAGGGTCTTATTTAAAGCCCTCTCAGACACATATCATTCTTTTGTGTTATAGTACGTTTGTGACCATTTTCCATATAAATGTCAATAGACTTGGGTGAAATTGAAGGTAATACAAAGGTATCCTTCCAAGCACCGAAAGAAATACTCCCATTTAGGAACATCGATCTCCTTACCTGATGCTGAAAATTTTGAACGGATTACCACAAGATGTGAGGATTTTATAAAGCCCATACAGCACATGTAATACTGTGCTGCTGGGATTTTTAACCGCGTGGCTCTATAAACCATAATACCCAGGTATGAGCATTTTAACAGACTTCATTTCTATCCATTTCCCCATAACCACTTATCTGGTACAGAGACAGGGTCAGCATGAAGCCAGTTTTAGGAAGAATAAGGCACTGGGCAGGGAACAGCCTGGAAGCGATACCCGTCTATGGCAGGACCCGCAATCACACACACAATGACACCGTATGATGCCAGCTCATCAAACCACATGTTTTTGGGACCTGTAAGAGGGTTTTTCCTGGGAAAAGAGTAACAGTCGAAAACAGAAAAACTATAGAAAGAACATCTGTTAGACAAAGGAAAAAGAACGGCGGATTTATAACCCCTCAGCATCCCGTCAGTGGGCTGAGTCAGGCCAGAGGACCTCATCTACATTACAGGGTTAATATGTTCCCTGGCCAGACAGCATGGGAAATACCACCAGCTGCGACAAATGCCCGCTAGGGTCACCACCAAGGTTGAGAAGAGTGCTGAAAAATCCTACTCAAGTAAACCTATTGTTATTTCTAAAGAGTAACCTCTTCTAGAATCTACTAAAGTACAAGATCGAGTAGCTTGTTTAAAAAGAACTATACAAACGAGAGGAGGCCATTCGGCCCATCAAGCTCGCTTGGGGAGAACTTAACTAATATTATTGAACTGTTTTCCCCCCTTTGTTTGCTTCTTAAAAATGCATTTCGCAGATGCTTTTCTGCAAAGCAACATATATTTTAATCAGACAGCATGTCTGGTGCATTTTGGAGATAAGGGCCCCTGCCCAAGGGCCAAACCGTAAAATCACTGCGTCAGACGTGGGATTTCAGCCAGCAACCTTCAAATTACAAGCAGAGTCTAAAGCCATAGGGACACACACAGTCCCACAGACAATATGCACCATCTAAATGAACTGAAAATGGCACAAAAAAAAATCCAGTGAGGACTCACATTTACAATAAAATGGGCTTCCAACAATTTTACCCTGTGGGCGAAAAACATTCTGACTGAATTTACTGCTACAAATTCAACATGTGTCTTTCTGACAGGTTAGTAAGTACTTGGACCCCTTTCAAAGGAAGAAAAAACACCAATGAGGTTCTCACAATATTGCACAACAAAAACCCAGCAGCTTCTCAAATTTACATTAATGCAGGTTTACTGCATGGGTCAACAATAGTCGGCCTCCACTTTGAATCAGTTTCAGAATAAGACGATTCTTAAAAATTGTGCTGTCCAGCTCGATTAGGTGTACACAGTCACCCAGAGCGATGAAGAAGGTGTTCACATGCAACAGAGGCAGGCAGGGCTGTGTTCAATACCAGGCACTTTTATTTATTATTTATTTATTTTTACACAGTTCATTGATTTAAAACCCTGGGGATGCAAGCTTTGCCAGTGAAGCTAAAAGACATTTTGCTAAAGCAAAGTGAAGCTAACTTGACAGTGCGGCGCCACAAGTTCACATAGCAAGCATCTCACGTGCACAGCAGCATCATTTACTGGTGATAGGCTAAATCAAATTACCTAGCTAGCCAAGCCAGCTAAAAAAAATTGACCACAAATAAATAATTTAACCGAGTATTGATAGCTAATGATAAACTACGTTAAAATTCATCACAGACTCACAACTTTGTTGGGTTTATAATGTTCGTAGCTCGCAAGCCTAGTGTGATGATGCGTCATTCCATACCATCACAGAAAAGATCCTGCAGGAGTGACCATGGATGTACTAGTTCTGTAATTGAGGTACCCCCACAAGCTCCATGACTATTAAGCTATAATGTAGTTGAACAAGGACTGTTGTTCCCAAACCCATCCATCTACCCGCCCATCTTCTGTAAACGCTTTTCCCATTCAGGGCCACAACTGTTTCCAAGGTGCCGTCTGTATTGTGTTTCAGAGGAGGGCTATTTGCATAATCAGAGGCAGGCTATTTGCATAATCAGAGGCAGGCTATTTGCATAATCAGTTGACAAAGAAAGTGTTTCAAGTCCCACCCCAAAGTACCCAAGTACCTCAGCGGTTTGCCACTTTCGGTACTGGAACTTCTGGTACTGGTATTCAACTGGTAGTCAAAGGAAAAGCGAAAGTACTGAAAGTACCATCACAAAAGTACGGTAATTTGTGCGGTGAATTGTTTGGTCATTGCATAGTAGATATTGTTTCTAGAGTTGAGTACAGAGAAAAAAATGTTTACTGAAGTGTTCTGAAGTTAATGTGTTGCATTTGTGTAAGTTAAAAGAGCAACAATGTTACTTGTTACAAATAAACCACAAATAAAAAATGAAAGGTTTACTGTGGTGTGTGAAGGCCACAGCTTTTGCTTATTACTGGCCTAGAACATCAAGTAATCAGTAATTAAACTGGGCATGATCCGGATGAGCTCCGTGTATTTTGCGGCAGCAGACTGTTGAAACTCCCGCAGTACCTGAAGCTGCCATTCACGCTGCTGATTCTTACGGTCCTGTCCCCTTTCCGACATGGATACTGTGGTGTTTACGGAATGAATACCTCGTGTTATAACTGTTAAAAAAAAAATAAAAAAAAAATCACAAGACTGACAATAAAGTGAATTTATGTTTTTTAACCCCAAAGGGGTAGTTCTCACCAAAACTGAAAGAAAAAAATATGTTTTACAGGGTTATTGAAGATAATCCACAGACTTTGTAGTGAGCAGTTCAGGTTAGGTACTATTTTCTTCTATCGAACTCCACATGCCCATTGTATCACTGTGCAGCAACCCGGCAGTCACAAGCTGCCACCGCACTGCATTATGGTCCACTGCGTGAACTACTGCCCACCCAAAATTTCTAATTGCCCCCCTAACCTGAGCAATCTAGATCCTGCCCTAATTGATAATTTACTAATTCAATTCAATTCATTTGCAAAGCTTGCTAAGTTATACTTCCTTGTGCAGTACAGAATGAAAAACATTTTGCAAAACCCAGCAGACTATCGCAGTCCTGAAGTGTGGGACATGAAAACCAGTGTATTTTATGTAATACTTGTATAGTCCAGCACTTGATAAGCGTGGTGCCCATATACAGACTTACATGCATTATTAGGCAGACCAGCTCATTATGCTGCCAGCCAAAAAAAACTAACCGGGCAACTTCACACACATTAAAATAAAAAGTATCAAACTGCAGTATCGATCGGCACACTCTTAGTTACAGCACTTAAGTAAAAAGTGCACCAATTTTCAATTGCTTAGTAAAGTAGTAATTCTGAGAAAAGAAAAGATTTACTTACAGTTAGGATAACACTTACTGTTCTTAACTTTACACCACTGGTCCACACCAGTAAAGTCCATGGAGAAGATGTTCTGTGAGAAGATTTGACACTGCCATGTCAAGACAAAGTCTTTAATGGGGTTCAGAAGTGGGAAATATGGTGTCAGGAGGGCTATTCTTAATTGTGGATTGTTGCCAAAGTGTTCATGGACCACATGATGACATCAGAAGGACACTCCATGGTCTGGTTCGATCAGAGAATCCCAAAGACCACTGAGAAATGTGGGAAGATGTGGGTAGATGGTAGTTATACCGTGTTGGCTTGGCAGTGGAGGTCCTTACCCTGCCATGGTTACAGCACAGAGGGTGTTATTACCCGCATGCATGCCAGGGACGTTCAGCAGTCAACATTGCACCTCTAGACCTATGTGTGAAAAATTAAGCTTGTTAGAGTGCGATCCATGACAACTGCGTTATTTATGTTGGACTGCAGTGACTAGAGTTCTGTGTACTGGAAGACATGTTGTCATGCAGAAGCCAGTGAGGGCTAAAGCTTAATTGTACGCTGCTGAAACGAGTGCAAAACTAATTTAGAAAGTCAGCTGTTTGTGTTCATTGGGGGATTATTATAAGTTTTGCCAAAACAATTTTCCTTTGGGTATATGAAGAAAAGGTTTGTGGTACTGAGTCCAGGTGTCACGGTTGGCGGCGGGCAAGCAGGCACGAGTCAACGGGGTGACGGGGTAAACAGGGTTTATTTCCAGCAGACAGGCACGAATCACCATGACAATACAACAATGACCGACGCCAGACTCAGGAAGACGGGGACTGATATACACAGCTAAGCAGGGATTAACAGGACACAGGTGATCACAATCAGGGCATC
>JAODKF010000055.1:545415-574076 GCA_026779585.1 Mormyrus proboscirostris | reverse complement strand
TATACCCCAATGTTTTACCGTGTATATTAGTGTAGAGGTATACCCCAATGTTTTACCGTGTATATTAGTGTAGAGATATACCCCAATGTTTTACCATGCATATTAGTGTAGAGATATACCCCAATGTTTTACCGTGTATATTAGTGTAGAGATATACCCCAATGTTTTACCGTGTATATTAGTGTAGAGGTATACCCCAATGTTTTACCGTGTATATTAGTGTAGAGATATACCCCAATGTTTTACCATGCATATTAGTGTAGAGATATACCCCAATGTTTTACCGTGTATATTAGTGTAGAGATATACCCCAATGTTTTACCGTGTATATTAGTGTAGAGATATACCCCAATGTTTCAGCACAAACCACACTTGTATCTTACATACCAAAGCAGATACAGTATTCTTACTGTATGCTAAGGGTAATGAGGAGGATTTATTCAGAAATGGGTCACAGAGGATCGGGACTGAGGGATTTGGAATAAATAAAAGAGAAGAGATACTGTAGGGATATTTTCTACTGTAACACTGTCCCAAGAGAGTAAGGGGGTTCCGAAGTAGCATTTGACAATGAGAAGCCAACAGCACTGGAAGGATTTCAAGGGGATGCATTCAAGTAGAGAAGTCTGTGAAGAAGTAACACATAATGTGAGATTTCAGCCTTTTGGAGGCTTACTTGCCAGTTCTGGAGCCTAACGGATGAGTAGCAGATGAGGTGGAGTCCGAGGTCTGAAGCTGGGTGCAGGGACAGTACTTAGCATCACCCGTGTCAGGGATGGAGCAGACAGATATGTGGTTTAATATATACTGGGAGCTTCTACATCACAGGAGCGGCAGGTCGAGAGGGATTGAAACGCGATGACACAGGTGGACCTAGAAAGAGGAAGACCTTATTGCTTATAATTCCCCGAATCCCTGCTGTAAGCCACACACACAGTCTGCAATATGAAGGTTAAGTGACGAGATGCCTTCAAGAAAACGGCCATCCATACATTTCCCACGTCTGTTTATCTAAAAAGTCCTGATCCGGCATCTATCCCCAGAAACATGGATCATGCACGAGGTATTAGCCAAGCTCCCTGAGAAAGCATTTTGAAAACAATGCAAGCGACCGGCAGTGAAGCTTGCTTACCCGTCTATCTTCTAAGCACTATTCCTAAGCAGGAACCTGTCCCACACAGCATAGGTGCAGCCTGGACAGCAGAACCCCCACGTACATGAAGGCGCACATACTTTCTGTAGTCTAGAAACGCTAATTAGCATGTTAGCATGTCTTGGGGCTACTGGGGAATACCCACATGACGTAGGGATACCCCCCCCCCCGCACGCATGCATAACGAGCAGAACCCCCAACTCTGGAGATGCTGTTAAACCACAACACCTCCCTTGCCAGACGACCAGCCTGATAGAAAACTATAAAACACTTAGGTAGCTAACTGCTATTTCCCAAATGAAGCAAGTAACCCCGCGAACAGGCATTACGTTACTAACGTTACAATTAAGGCACAGAAACCTTCAAAGTGTCCAGCTACAGCTAATATTAATGATATAAAAACAAATGAGATGCATGTCAGAATAGCAAATAACACTGTTGCTTTACACGGCAAAAATCACATGGGTTCAAGGTTCGATGGCATGTTTGTAGTATGCGCATGTAGCCCTTTAATAAAATAAAGTTTTATTATAAAACAATATTTTTCAGCATTAATTGCATTAAACGGATGTTTGGTTAATCATTTTATCGTGCTGATATTGACAGAACCTTTATGTAAAACGTAATGAAATGTAAAACATTTTAGAAGAGCTTCAGGTAACGTCGGGCTAAGTTCTGGGAACGTTCCCCGTTAGCTGGGAAGCTACTGACTCAAGGCATACAGTACAACACCGAATGCATATCTGTACCATATAGCTTCCTGCATTATACCTTCAAACTAAGGTCTCCAGATGGTAATTGCGTGATGACAGTAAAATACTGTAAATTAAGAGACTATATTTACAAACATAAGTAACGCGATATTTAGTGCGGTGCATCTGTTGTATTTCACGCGGTTGGTTGTGCATGTTACCTGCGGTCTATGAATCTACTGTATTTCCCTCAGTCCACCCCGCTGGGCAATAGGCTTGGAGGTCAGCCATTTATTCACAATAGGCTGTTGGAAATATCACTTCAGGGGTTACAATTCCCCCAGTGCCCTTGATCACAGAATTCCATTATCAGAGCATTGCATGATGGTCCATGGGCAGGTTTGGCAATACTAAATAATTCAACCAGTCACCCAGTCAGATAAATGTTAAATTCACTTCTGGTCTTGTAGTGGAATTTGTACCAAATTACACTCTGTCATATTTTGGCAACCTGATGGGTCATTTCGACTGACATTTAATAACGTAAAGAGAATCCCATTTGATCCATATGCTACTTGATTTTCTTTTAAATGATTTTCTTACTTAAATGTTCCACAAATTATTGAGCTGCACTTATTTGATAATTCATATGTAAAAAGCTTTACTAACAGTCTGTAAGTAAAAGTTACAAAGACAGATGATTATGAGCCAATCAATGCTCAGGTTTGACAGTAGTACAGTACATTAACTTTAAGCTAATTTGTAGCTTGCTGGGTTGATTGTAACACGGTCGTGTTCAAAACTGAATATGAGAAAGGGACTGAAAATGTTAATATAAATTCACAAATGCATGAATGGAGCACTTAATGAAGATGTTTAGTGTGTTTATGAGTGACCAGGCTTCCTGGGGTGTATAATATAGGCAAAAATCCATCCATTTACCTGTTTTCTATATCCATATATTCAAAGCAGTTTATTAATTTAGAGATGTGATGAAATTTTATTCCTTCATTATACCTGTGGTCATCATTGTTTTGTTTGTTTTTTGTTTGTTTGTTTTCATTGTTGTTCATTATACAGAATGCCTGATGAAATTGGAATCCCGTCCACAGAGTGGGAATTCCAGTTAGCATCAGGAGCACAGTGATTAGTACAGTCACCTTACACCTCCGGAGACCAGCGTTTGAATCTCTACCCCGGTTCTACGTGTGTGGAGTTTGCATGCTCTCGCTGTGGGGTTTCCGTTGGGTTCTCTGGTTCCCCCCTTACAGTCCAAAAACACGCAAAGGTGAAATGGAGTCACTAAACCTCTAGACGTGCATCCCAGATTCTGGAAGCAGACATATGGGTCTAGAAGGGAAAATTAATTATAGAGGAAGGAACATAAATGCGATAACAAATTGAGGAAGACAAAGTTGAGCAAAAATTGTGGAACTGGAACTGTTCTAGGACACAAATGTACAAAAATGTTATCATTTCATTGATGCAAATTATTGTCTTTCAACAACCAACCACATTCCACAAATCAAATAGTAAACTTAATTTCCCACTAAAGTTATACCTCATTGTCTTTGGTGACGGTGCACATGTGAGTATGAGTTGAGGTGGAACGTATGTATGGTGTCTCTTTGACGTATTTCTGTACGATGAAATCGATGTATATTTACATTTGCGTTGCAGTTACTGTATCATCCACACCCCTACAGTGCATAAGTGACGGGTAGATCTGTCTCCCTGGTAAAAACAAGCATCTGCAAAGAACATGAATTACAAATAATGGAAATATGTGGGTGTGTTCCATCTAATTAGAATTCAGAAGGATGCACGACCCGCGGGTAATTTAAATACATTTTTTATTACACGTCTTAAATGATGCACCAGGAAAGTTTGGTGAAGGAACATTGATCAACTGTGGGCAAATCTTGAATCCCAGGTTAAGTGATGACATTGATTGAACAGCGGGTTTGGAACTGCTTCATGGGTGAGCAATGCACCACTCGGATATGGAATGACAATAATTGCACGGAAAAGTAAGCTGGAGCGTGTGAGCACAGGCGGGAACTGATGTGAGTCTCTGTGCCAGGAAGCGGAGGCCAGTGAGAAGGAGCACTTCAAAAGCGTGAACAAGCTAATATTTCACTGCGCCGTTTGATTCAGAGAGGGGATGAAAACTGGCAACATGATGGTGGAAATCCAGGAAAATTGTCTGCCTGTCCTATATAATTATTCTATCAACATGGATGAATTTATTATAAGAATGTAGCTTAAATGTCAAGTTCTAAATAGATGTTATTGTCTATCCATCTAAATTCCCCATCACTTATATCCACCGTGTGCAGGAAGGCAGTGAGTGGTTCAGGGTTTTAGGGCAACGTGCTTGTGACCGGAAGGTTCTTGGTTTGAATGTTGTGGTTGGCAGAGTGATTTCGTTGTTGGACCCCCCCATCCAATCTCCAATTACTCCACTTGGGGGCTGGTGGGTCATTCAGGTCCAGAAAGTAAAACCCCGGACCAAGATTTCATTTCAACCAACCAGCTGAATACTCAGTGACTGTAACTCTTTATACTCAACTGATTGGTTGAAATAAAATCTTGGTCCGGGGTTTTACTTTCTGGACCTGAAGTACCCAACCCCATCCTACTCTCTTCAAAAGGTATGTTACTTTGAATAAAAGCCACTTCTGAGTATGTAAATTACAATCTGCATTTTAGAGTTACCTGATACGGGGAAGACGTGCAAACTCCACAAAGCTAAAGCCAAGATATTTTTTCTAATTTAAACTTTACTCATTCGTAGAGAATCCTCTCTCAAGGCTACAATGCCAGTTTCCAGTTGCACCCAGAATCCAGAGCCTTAGTCTCTCTGCTGTGTACCTCTGCAGGTGAGCTGAACAAGCAGCAAACGGATGCTACACGGCTCTAATTTTAAAAACAGGCCGCAATAATTTAACAGGGGGAAACTCCCAGCATAGACTATTAGCATGCAGTCCATAATTATCGGGTAAAAGAAAATAATTAAATAAGACCTGACGACAAGTGTGCAGAATTGATGAGATCAAAGCCCTTGCCAGGACAAATTCTGGCCAACAGAAACAGGTCATAATATAAAGAGAGAGAGAGAGACAGAGAGAGAGAGAGAAAGAGAGAGAGACAGAGAGAGAGAGAGAGAGAAAGAGAGAGAGAGAGAGAAAGAGACAGAGCGAGAGAGAGAGACAGAGAGAGAGACAGAGAGAGAGAAAGAGAGAGACAGAGAGAGAGAGAGAGAGAGACAGAGCGAGAGAGAGAAAGAGAGACAGAGCGAGAGAGAGACAGAGAGAGAGAGAGAGAGAGAGACAGAGAGAGAGAGAGAAAGAGAGAGAGAGAGAGAGATAAAAATTGGGGAATAGAATCTCCACTTGTGGCCCTGAAGCTTCATGGCCGTAACTGTCAATAGACAGCCAGATAAAATTTAATGGAAGAACTGATTGCATCCTCTCGCATAAACCCTAAATTGTTGCTGATGAAGCTGAGGGATAGGGAGGCCGACACTTCATCATAACTGTAGAAATGGCAGCAGGCTGGTGGAATGAAAGAGAGGGAATCGCATTTATAAGATCTCGACGGCAGCAGCCAAGGGCCTGTATTGAGACCTGAAAACATACTCATCCCGTTATTTATACATTCAAACGCAGGCCACACATCTTATGAATACAACCATGAATTTCTCGTTCAACAGTCACATCCTTCCACGGCGTACAATCTGGTTCCTCCCGACGAAAGCTGGAAAAAGAGGTTCAGCTTTTTTTCCCCATTAGATGCTGATGTCTTACGGAGTTGGGACGGTAGGCTCGGACCACACACGGTCCTCTGCAGCTGTTGAATAAATTGGATTAAAAAACAGGTTTGACGTTTAAAGATGTTGCTGCCAAGCTAACAGCTGGCCCTCAGCTGGATATTTCTCTCTTTTTTCCGATGTCCACTAATGCTAATGGCTGTGTTTATCCGTAATAAATTTTCCGCTTTTTCGAAAGGCATCAGGACGCTCACGCATGTTGCACGCACTAAAAATGCACTATTAGAGTTCTCCATTAAATATATGAAATAATAGCTCAAACATAAAAATATATATTAGTATTTCTACATTAGATATTGTACGTATTTTTTTAGCAGGCATTTTTATCGAAAGTGACACACAAGTGAGGATCAGAGAGCAGACTCAGACAGTGTCCCTTGAGCAATTGGGGTTAATGGCTTTGCTCACGGGTGACATCACTCGGGGAAACACAGGATTTTAACTAGCAACTTTCCGATCACAGGCAGTCCTAGGCTCATGGGAGTCTTACTTACACAGAAATGCTCTGAGGGCAGAAAGAAAAATGACTGGTTGATAGAAATAACCAATCATGTTGTAGAGGAGGCAGGACCAACCAATCAGCTGCATGGATCCACCTCCTCTGCAATCCAATCATCCAATCATTTTTCTTTTTGTCCCCAGAACATTGTTTTGTAAGTAAAACTCCCATAAGTGAGTCCTTGCCCACAGACACATACCACTCCAAATATATTTTCTTCTGCATGGTTCTGGTCCCAGAACCTTTGCAGTGTGAACTAAACATGATAATCACTGTACTATGGAAACCGCTGTATAATTGTGTTGTTAAACACTGGAGTACTTTTTCTTCATACAGGATGTCCAAATTTGTTTTAAAGGAACAAATGGGTTTATTAGCCATCACTGTAGAAAAACATTAAAAGATAAGCCGTTTCAGTAAATAGTACAAGATAAGCATTTAAACGATCAATAACTGAAATAGAATATAGTTAGAGATGCTTTCATGTAAAGCAGCAGGATGGGTCACTGGAGCTACTGCACTTATGGTTCAAGGGCCCAATGTTGACATAACTCTGTCGACTTTGGGATCTGAACCAGCAACTTCCTGATTGCAGAAGTCCTACACCTTTGTAGCTTAGCAATCTAATGCTCTTCCCTGAGAAGATTCAAACCTTGGTCAGTACCACACCTCAAACTCAGACTGAATAGTTACAAAGCTTTCAAACTACAGATATGAAGCTGGGTGCGGCATTCCTGCACAGGAAACCTCTCCGTGACTTTTGTACTAATTAGATCTAACCATTCCGGAAAACGTACAGTAAAGGCAGCACATCCGCCAGCGTCCTTCACAGGACACACATGCCGTGACCTTTCCGGAACGGTTGCTGTTGTTTCGCCATCGTCTGAAAGGTCACAGGTATGTTGGCTAAGCGACTCTGCTATGCACAGTTAAATCACCTTCCCGGGACAGAACGGACATTTTTATTGCACGTTACCATCTTGAATTCCTGCTGTCGTCTACGAGCACCTTGCTAAATTTGTGAAGCCGTACCGTTGCACTTTAGTTAAGCACCAGATGTTTTCGTAATATATATTTTTAATGACAAATATCCATGCTGGCAAGAGGCAGCATTTCCATCTATTACAATAACCGCATCCGTGACTAAATGAAGGATGTTTACAGTTAATGCAAGCCTTCTCTCAGTGGACCTTAATTGACATTGTCTTTGATATTGATGGTGGTCTGCAGAAATGTTGTAGTGGTAATGTAATGGTGAAGTGGATTCCCAGGGTGGAAAATAATCACATTGAAATTCAGATTTCCACGCTTTGCCAAGGTTTTCTTAAGTATGAATTTTATTTGAAGCCTGTTCGTACAAACAGCCCAAGTTATGAGGGATAATAAGCATATTTCAAAGCTACTGCAACACCATGACTAAAGAATAAACACTTAAATTTTGCTTTTTAGCCCATTTGGAATAAATTTATGCAGTTTCGTGTGATTTTCATCTCATTGTAACCCGGGTCAGTTCTGTCATTTCCCTGAGAGTAATGGTCTGTGACGAGAAGGATGTCTGCTACTCATCAGGCTTAAATTATGCCAGGAGAAGCATCATTTAAAAATGTTTTTTGTTCATCATAACTTTAAGTACCATGCGGGGGCATCATCCTGCTGATTCAGCAGTAAAACACAACCACCAATCAATGGTTTTTATTGTCGTGTCTGAAATACTTCATAAAGAGGCGAGTCCTTGTTATGTCATTGACACAAAAAATGTGCGTGGATGTAGGAATGTTTGCATGTTAAGTCTTATTGATTTTATTGCTATATATATATATATAAATATATACGTATATATTTCATGTGTTTATTTCCCAGCTAAGAAATAACATGCGATACAAATCATGCACAGTTACTTTTAGATCAGTTACTAATGTTTCAGTTTCTATGCAGAGTGGATACTGAGACACAGAGTATAAACTGTATTCGGTCGCTGGATTGCAGTTTAAGCGTAATGCGATCTGTCGGCTGCCTGAGCGTTAAAGCCTGTGTGGTTGTGTGCGGGGCCAGGAATGCTGCGCGTCCAGATGGAGATGGACAAAGGCTACTCGCACATTACCTCAGCACATCTATTACTCACTCAGCTCTGATTTAACGTAATTAATTACGAAGGCAAAATGTTTCCTGGGAACTAAAGGAAATAATCTGTCCTTGAGGCTGGAGTTATTCAACAAACAATGTGATATCAGACTATGTCATGTCACTGGTTAATATTCAGACCATAGAACTAGTCGTGACTATCTAATCTACTGGGTTAGTTACCTAATTGCAGCTGGCTCTAAGTGTGCACTACAATATGTCCAAGAAGTCTCAGGCTAGCTAAGGATGTGAGACGTGCTACCTGTACATTTACCGATAGCCCACAAGCTCATCCAGACAGAGATTTATCAAAGACTCCGTTTTCAGGGACTCTGATTGGTCAAAGCACATCATCCATCAAAGACTCCGTTTTCAGGGACTCTGATTGGTCAAAGCACATCATCCATGGCAGATATATCTCAGGCCGTGCACTTTCATTGCTTTGTTTCATGTTTGTTACCATGGTGAATCGATGTATGCTGATCATGGATCGTTCTCCTAAACTGCACAATATTAAGCTGTATTGTTATATTATTTGTACCACACAAATTCTAACCTCTTTTCACGTATCGATAAAAATGTTTGATTTGAATAAAGTAATTTATTCAAGATTTACAGGGTATTTCAATCTGTCCATTCATACTTCCATCCTTCCATCCATGCATCTTTCTTTGAATCACTTCTTTACAGCAAGTATTACTGGATCATCTCCAAGGCAACAGGGGAGCATCCTGGATGGGATGGCAGTCCATCATAGCGACACACACATATAATTTAGAGATGCCACATGACCAGACCGAAAATCTTCAGCTGAAAGCCCAGATAACATGAAAATGACACCTAAACTCCACACACAGCAGGGAAGTGGCTGAGTTGCGCACACAGCCAGCTGGTTACCCTCCACTGTGTCTGCTGCGCTTACTGTATATATGAACATTCAGAATGACAGAACAGTGACATACAGCAGCTTTTGTGTAAGATAATATGAGAGAACTATTAGTTAATCAGTTAAAGCCTGAGCCCTGAACCCACCGCATGGTTGTGATTGTTTGGTTTGGTTTTGTTCTCACTGTTTTTGTTACTTTTCACGCCATCGTGATGCGGCTCTTGCCCCTTCTCCTCAGCAGATTTGCAGAAGCTCTCCTCGGTCGCTCGGGGATCCCTTAAGGACGGCGCTTTTTACACGTTTTCGCACAGACTCTCGCTAGGATTCACGGCAGGACTTTCGCTCGAGGACGTTCACTCTCTTTCCCTAAATCCACTTTGCAGGGGCTTTAGTGCCGCGCCTTCGGATCACTGTCCTGCACGGGGGGGCGGCTCCTCCCCACCTTTATGTATTTAACAGACTGAAGCAGGTCTTCCCACGAGGTACAACAACTATGATCTCTCCTAGCAGGGGTGCGTTTAGCCACTTATGCTGAGATCTCGGCGGGAAACAGGACTCAGAGCAAGCCTAGAGCCAAAGACTGTTTTCGCATCGGTTTTCCCAAAAAAATCACCCCTACACTGTCACAAATGGTTCAGTTCCCAGAAGGCTGCCGCTTCCTTTGATTCTAGGCTTCTGCTCGCGGTCAGCAGGCCTGGACTCACACGTCCCCTGAAGGACTTCCAGACGGCCGCTCCCGCATCCGCTCCGTCACACTGTCAGCTGGTAGCGGAATCTGTCCGCCTTCTGAAACATGAGTCTGCCAGCATACGGCAGGATGCTACGTCGCCTGAAGCTACGTTGTTCTCATTGGCACCTGCAGATGACCAGCGGGGACATAAACCCCCAGCCCGCATAGTCTGTGGTTAGCCTGGATGCGGCTACACATCCCATACCTTTATGAAATTCGAATTAAGACATATACTTAAAAGATATGACACGAAAAACTATTTCCGCTAACAACATCTGTGAGTGATGGGCTGGTACAGCTTCACTGTGTAATACTGCCTTGGTGTTTTTTTCACAATTTAAATACTTTTTGATAGCTGTTGTTCTATAGCACCTGAAGGTTTACTTTTGTTGACTTGTGGTTAGTCAGAGGAAGTTTCTCAGCAGCAAGCTGTGATTTTTATCTTGCAGGTGCAGTCCCGGTCACCACGGCGACATAGCGTATTCCGGATTGCACTGTATTCAGAGTTTTCGCCTTGGAAACAATGTTTTTCTCTCACACCCCCCCCCCCACGTGTTCTCCAAAAAGCCATTTAATCGAGGCGTGAAATTTCAGGCCTGTGCACCTTCACTCTCGCTTTTAAACAAATTATGGCCTCCGAGATCTTCATTGCAATCATACAGGCTGACTGTCTCGGGGGGAAGTGGCGGATGGGGGCGGGGACGTGGAGGGTAAATGCCTAAAAGTATTTTTACTTGCTTATTCGTTTGTTCATAACGCGAAAACGACACAATTGATTTTTCTTATGACTTTTTAAAACGCATTAACCGTTTTGAAAAACAATAAAAATAAATTTTAGCCAGGCAATTGACATATAATAATTATTAATAATGAACAACAGCTACCTTATGGCGTGATTTTTGCTGCATCGAATGTAATCTGGCTTTCCTGCGGACTGTGTAGTAACATTTAGTTTGTACAAAGGCTGAAAAGCGAAGCCAGTTCCCATGAGGATAATTATTTTTTTTACTATAATCATCCAGAAATTATACTAATTAATACAGGGCAACCATGGGGAATACAAAGCCTGAAATAACAGATTACTTCATTTTTCGTAAAGGACAGATGGAAAAGTACTGACCGTTAAATCACCGCTGCACAAGCAAGTCGCAACTGAACGCCAGGCCACAGGTACTAAGATACAATACTGCCATCTGGTGTTGCCGAAGTTGAGGTACAAGTCTATAACATTCATAGGTTCATTTAACCTCTGGCATTCAGGGCATACTGTGACATACTGTTCAATCAGAGTTAAGAAATCATTAAATATGCAGGCTTTCATCATATTATTGTTATATCTTAATGTTAACTTAATACATTTAGTATCACACATATTCTATAAATAATCAAATATATTTAAAACACATTTTTCCCTTGTCTCATCCAGCCCCCAGGACTCCAAACTAAGACAAGTGGTTAGATCACGGATGCAGGGCCACGCAAAATCACTACCAGTGCCTCTGGATGGGTGGATGGATGGATTTTACTCAACATCTTTAATTTCATTTAAAAGATAATTATTACATTTCAGCCTTCAGGTTGAAAAAAACAAGCAATTTCCCTGCAAAAAATTACAATAATATTCCATATTTTTTGCCCCCCTGTCCAGGCTTGTTCCTTACTTCATGCCCATTGCTTCTGGGATAGGCTCCAGACCCCCCGCGACCCAATAGGATAAAGCGGGTTGGAAAATGGATGGATGGATATTCCATATTTTTGTTTTCTGTTCATTTGTAAATATTTTACATGCATGAAATGTCACAAAATCAAATTGATCAGCATTAAATGCACTGCATAGTTAAAGTTTCCCAAATCTAAGTTAAATTTTAATGACTGGACCAAAAAGAGGAGATATATAGTAACACACATGACAAACTGTTTGCACAGCTAGATGAATCTTACAACGCAGTGCAGAAATGCCACCTGATTGGTTTCCAAAATACAGACATAAAAACAGGCCATTTCCAGTTCATTAACCTGCAACAATGAGAAGGTCCAGCCTTTTGCAGTATCTACCAACTGTCACGTATAAATGCAACCCGATTTGGGGTAAAGTATTCACCCATATTCAGGCCTATATTACTACACAGTGAAATCAACCTTACTGTATTCCAGTGTATGCAAAAACATGGCCAAGTGAAGTAGTGAACAGTGAAATAAGATTGCCACTGCTGTTCACTGTACATTGCACTGCACGAAGACGCAAACACATAGGCAAGTGTATACTGTATATTTATCATTTTTTGAGAACACGGGAATGAGTCAGTCTATGATAAACGCGACATAAGTTCCAGACCGAAGTTCCTGAGCAGTTTTTAATAACATGTCAGTTGACGTTTGCCATTGTAAGCATTCTGGTAGCCGTGAGTGGGATTCAGACGGTTGTCATGTAATCTTTGTGCCACCATAGTGCCTCTGGAAGAGCTCGCAGCAGACAACACTGAAAAGGCTTTCAATCTGCCACCCCAGTTTAATTAGCATCGCAAAGCCAATAAATAATACTCTCACTCAAGGGGCTGCTCTAGCACTCGGGCTTTGTTTAAATAACAGTAATAATAATAAAAAATCCCTTTTGCTTTCCAAAGAACAAGTTGTCTTGGGTGTGTAATGACATATTGTCATAATCAGTAATCTATTTCCCAGAATACGAGCAGCAGTCATACGCAGAGAAAGACGCGTCTTAGTGAAGACACCCACACTGCAGAAGCTGCATACATTTATGTTTTTCAAGGGCCGCCACTACTATGCTTTTGCCCGTGTTGTTTGTATAGCATATGAGCTCTCCATTAATCAATCATACCTCACCGTGTAACTGTAAAGATGTTGGCTGAAGTCCAGATCCCTCTGTAATTTTAGGAAGGATAAGAAATATGGTTGCTAGTTATTGTTGGGTTATCTATGAGCAGTATGTTATATATTGTCCTCCTAGAACTAATTTTAAACTCGTGATTTAGTCATATAGCTTCATGTTCATCAGAATATAGCCCATGGGAGTTTTACTTACACAAAAACGTTGAGGGCAGAAGGGAAAATGATTGGTTCGGAGAGGTAACCAATCAGATTGGAGAGGAGGTGGGTCCAACCAACTAAAAGAGGTGGGAACAAGCTATTGTGCCATTGTGTGGATCACAACTAGATCAAAACCACTTCTTCACCGTTCAGCAAGAAGGCCGATAACCAAAATGATAAAGAACAGGTTAGGTTGGGTTGGGTTGGGTTGCTGGCAGCAAATGCCCTGCTGAAACACAAGTCTGTCTGTGAAGATGGCAGCAGATGAAATGCAGTGTTGGCCTATTGAGCAGCAATGTTGGTAAATATGCCAAGCTAGCTTATATGTGTATGCACATTCCGGAAAAATCTATGACCTTTTTTTTTTTTGTTTTAAGGATCCACATGGGGGCGGCATGGTGGTGCAGTGGTTAGCACTGTTGCCTCACACCTCTGGGGCCCGGGTTCGAGTCTCCGCCTGGGTTACATGTGTGTGGAGTTTGCATGTTCTCCCCGTGTCGTCGTGGGGTTTCCTCCGGGTACTCCGGTTTCCCCCCACAGTCCAAAGACATGCTGAGGCTAATTGGAGTTGGTAAATTGCCCCTAGGAGTGCATGTGTGTGTGACTGGTGTGTGAGTGTGCCCTGCGATGGGCTGGCCCCCTGTCCAGGGTTGTTCCCTGCCTCGTGCCCAATGCTTCCGGGTTAGACTCCGGACCCCCCGTGACCCAATTGGATTAAGCGGGTTGGAAAATGGATGGATGGATGGATGGATGGATGGATGGAGGATCCACATACTTACATTTAAAACAGCAACTTCATCAGTATGACACAAGTTTGTTATATTGAAGTAGCAGGTTGACCGCCTGATCCGTTTCACGGCACATGGCACACTCTTTAACCCAGGAGGGGCAGGTAAACTTCCACATCAATCTAAAGCACCTGGATTCCACTTAACGCCTTGCTGTGTGCTGATTGGTCAGTCTCCCATAATCATGCACGTGTCACTAATGTTAATGTGAAACAGCTGGATGAGTCTCTCAATCAAGGAAACAAACCTGTCAAAGCACAATGAAGCGGAATAAAGTAGCTATTACAGTACGTGATCAGATTTTCCTTCACAGTAGGGCTATTATAAAATATGCATTCAGTTGCCGCCTATACTGTACATGAACGGGCTGAATGTGCAGGGGCCCACAAAGTAAATAAGTGTCAAATGTTTTGTCTAAGGGTCTATTTGGTTAAGTGTGTTATGAGGAACTGCTTGCGGCTTCACGGACTGCCGGTGCAACTATGTTCCCCGCAGGTGTTTCTGAGTGCACCAGCTGCAGCTGAAGGTCAGCCCCCCCCCCAAGCCATAAGACTTGACAAGGATACACTTACCATCACTCACAAGAGCACCCTATACACAGTTTGTGAATTCACAAGCCAAATGCCTGCATAGTATCATAAAAGCCCTGATTCAAGCACCAACATTATTAAAAATATTAAAATAGATTACTTCATTATAGGGTATTAATTTTTTGCCCGAATTTTCAACCAGAACAATTCCATGCTCCTTAATGCAAGGCATGAAAGATCTAGCTGAAAGATTTAAACCACTATGCTGTTCATCATTCACACTGCCGTATGGGGACAGTGGAGACGGTGATTTGTATGCAACAGATGTAGGTTCTAGAATGTTTTTTTTTTTCCCCACAAAATCAAACGAGCATAAAGCTTGAAGGAGAAGAATTTTAATACTGGCAAATAAATAATTGTAGATTTGTTTTTTTGTTGGCAGGTCAATACTGCTTTGTTCTGATTATGGGCAGAATTACTCTGTTTATAAACCATCATCTTTTAATTAATTAGACTCAATGTAGGAATTTTGACATCAGGTACATAATTTAAAGAGGAAACATTATTCAACTGAAACACAATTCAATTAATCAATTCGATTGTATTCTTCTGAGAAGGGGCCACTATCATGAAAACACTAGGACACATTTCAGATGCCAATCTGCAGCCGCCGATTTGATATCACTGTGAGCTGAAATGAGCTATCTAATGCACACTACTGTCAACAAGTCCGATGTCCGTCTGGGAGGAAAACGTATTTTCACAAAGACGGGTAATTCCATTGCTGGCCATGCCGTCTATATTGGTGTAATAAAACAGAATTCATTCCACGGCCTATTACAATGATGCCTTGATTCAAAGCATTTTTATTCCCCTTCAAGCTACTAAAATAGCAGTTTCTCTGACCTGGAGCTGATAAAGGAGCAAATCTTCACTTTTTCCAGACACTTTTTTAGTAAATCTGAAAACAGATTGACTCTAGTAATAAAATCTCCCCGACGGAAAACGCTCGATAACAACTTTAACAACAAAATGCATTCCAAGTTGGATGCAGAATGATTTGTAAATAAACTCTTTCATGCAATAATTTTTCTTCAAACAGAAAGTAACATCCTTACGCAGATCAGTGACCATCTACCAGCCTACAAGCTAGTCCCTCAATAATTAAATGATTCCACGGAAACGGGAAGTGGTTTGGCGTTTGGTTACAATTCTTCACTCAGCATGCAGACAACAACAACAACAAAAAAAAAAGAAAACTATCTCTGACACGCAGCTGTAGGTGAAGCCGCTCCGTTTACTTTACTGGGCAGGCATTTGACACCTGACACCACGATGACTAGCATTTCAGCTGCATTCAGGCCTAATGCAGAAGCAATATTCTTCAGCGGCCCCTTGATCTGACTCTAGAAGGGAAGCTCTCGCTGGAGATGAATTGTTCAACTGGGGAATGAAAAAATGCATTTTAAAAATCCATTGGTTACTATTGTGTCATTTCCTGTTTAAAAAAAGAGAAAGGATAAGAAAAAATGCACCGGTTTGCCAAGTTTTTGTTTTCTTTGCTCAGTCTGTTTTCCGTCTGCCTCGGCTATAGAAGTCACGGTGAATGAAGCACGTGTTTAAAGGGACAGGTGTTTTTTTGACAAACTAGTTTTTCTTCCAAGCGATCGCGTGGTATCCTATCACTGCTCCTCTGCTATCAGACGGGTATCTATTACAGGCTCATGAGGCAATTTCCTTTTGTGTTCTTGTGCTCAGTCTGGCCTCCTGGCGCATCCTGTGGCCAAAAGATGCACCAGGCTTGGCAGCAGGCCTGCAGGATAGGGGGCGCTGATTTCCAAAAAAAAACCAAAAAAAACCTGCCATGCCTTGGTTATCTTAAAATGGCATATGGGTCACAATCAATTCTGACAGAGAAAAAACAAACATTTAGATTTGTTAGGATATATGGCAACATTATGAGGAGACGTGAAGAATTACTGGCAAAAAGTAAAAACAGCTACACCCAAAATACCAAACAAGCAAAGGACAGGCTACCAGAGTTGGGTAATTCAAGCCCAGAGACTAAAAGTCCAGACCGGGCTTTTGTTTCAACCAATCTGCTGAGCATAAAGAGTCACAGTCACAGAGAACTCAGCTGGTTGGTTGAAACAAAATCCCAGTCTGGATAGTTACTCTCTGGACCTGAATTCCCCAACTTTGCAGGTTACATAATGGAACAAATATTCTGAATGTTATCCGAGATGGAAATTCATTTCACGTTATGAAACTGAAGTTTTAACTACAAATAACAGACCAATGCACCAGCTCTTCCTGTATCTTAATGTTATCAGCTGCTATCACTACAATCTTAACAGGTTTCTTGTCATAAATAATTGAATATTATACAGTATATCAGGTATATAATAAGAATTTGTAATTAAAATATTCAATTTTCCCGTCTGTCAGGGTATCCCCGAAGAAGAATGTCGATGTTTTCCTCATCAAAGTTTATTACATAATTGTTTTAATATAGAAATGTTTCGCTTTTGGTGTAATTATACCAAAAAGGCTAGAAAATGCACTTTACAGTGTGACTCTGCTTTAAGGTGCGAAATAAATTATACCAAAAACATGAAGACTATATAGCAGAATGAGCACATGAAATGAGAAATGAAACCAAGACCGACAAAATATTTAATGTTTATTTATCATTAGTACGTCTGCATGTGTACATATGCGTTCATATTATATTTACAATAAGAACAAACAAAAGACAATTTAAACATTTGAAAACATTAAAAAAATATCCAAAGCCAGCACCAATTAGGTCATTTATAGTGGTGGATGCCGGATTTAATGGAAATCGAACCTTTATCAAAATGTATACCTACAGGAAAAGTACAAGGCGATGTTGTAAGTAAGGGATTATTTCAGGAAGGGAAGAGCACTTATTTACGATGTCCAGGAGTGTAAACAAAAGAGTGAACAGTATCTCGGATCTCAATAGATAATTAACGTTCCAAAATGGAAGAAAAAAAAAAAACTGTCCAGAAACCCAGAGGTTGTACGCCTGTCCATTTTTAGACATTGTAAGGAAAAGGAACTTTTTATGCCTAAAGTGCTAATTTGCAGCAACTTTTAATTGCCCTTCCTTACAGTATTAATACTGAAAAGATACAAAAGGCCCTTCAGTCACTTTGTTTTTCTTCTTTAGCGCCATCTCGCTAGTCATGGCCTTTAATCATCCGCATACAGACACATATACAGAAAAAAATGTTTTAAAACCCCTGCAAAGATGTGTTTTTGTTTCTTCAAGTATTGACATACATATAAATCAGATTTTCCGCTTTCGGATGATTAAGGCTCATAGTGAAATGGCTTTTCAAAAGGTAAGGCCACAATTATTTCCCCGCATACATTTTATTGCTCGTTTAAAAAAATGAGACTTATTAGGTTTGTCAGAAATGATTTATCATACCACGTTAATAAATATTTAAAAAAAAATTTAGTGCAACTAAATAAAGACCCTTAAACGTTACAACAGTTCTGAAAAAATTATTAGCTGCTTTAAAACTTTTTAAACAAAACTGTGTCATAGTTGTAAAAAATTATAATAATTCAACAATGGAACAGATAGCTGAACTATAGACTATATTCCAGTGCTGAGAATGAAGGCCATTTCACAATGCATCAATGTGGGAAACACTCTAGGGCTTAACTGTTAAATCATGAAACAATTAATCTTGGTGGACTGTAACAGTGAAACAGACTATTTTGCAAGAGCTTATCCTAAAAATGTTATTGTGAGTTGGATAGATACAAAAAAAAAAACAAAAAACTTAACAGCCTGCCTGCCTTGACGGTCTGTGTTTACACACAAGTTAATTTTGAGATTGAAGTGAGCAAATGACCTTTGCTAATGAAAACAAAGTAAATCAGAACAAGCGAAAATGCTCCCAAACTGAAATATTGATGTGTGAATAATAATGATGATAATAATAATAATAATAATAATAATATAGCTCAGAGTGGTATAAATGAAAATATGAACAATTCCATTCATTCCACGACGCAATTCATTTTGACATAAAAGACTCCTATAACCTAGAAATGTAGTTCAACTAATAGAGCATTTGATTAACAATGCTAAGGTTGTGGGTTCGAAACCTGGAGTGCACATATGATCATAACCTTTCCCTCTGACGTAAACCACTTTGGATTAAAGCAGAAGGGAAAATAAACCCATGTAGACAAAAAATGTCAAGAATGAACAGCAGATAGAGCCCCAGAAATTCCACTCACTACAAATGGCAATTATACCCCAAATAGGGTTCTAATCACATCACATGGTAAGTTACACAATAATGATGAAAGTACCGTGTTCAAGAAAATACTTCGAGACGGTGGAATGCACGGTACGTAAACAGTCACATAAGTTACATGGTATGTTATCAACTGGCCACTCCCCAAAACTCACAAGCAAAAAAGTATTTTTTAATTTTACGTTTACTTACAGCTATTTCTGAAGCTCCTACACAGGGTTCTAATAAAACAATGCCATGGTCTACATTTACTATGATTACATATGAACCTAGACTTTTTCCATTTCACTGTTGTCACTCTAACCTTTACAAGACCTGTCTTCGTGGCATTGATGCTTTACTTAATCTGACGCAAACTCATCTATAAGCGAGACCTACCAAACACAACTTGTTTTCGGTTGATAATTCCTAATTTGCTGCTACGACGACACTGTTAGATGTGACCTTATCAAGATTTTTTCTTCTTATAAGTCTTGTAAAAGACAAGGGGCTTATATAGTCAATCATTGGACACAAACAAAGTGTATAAATATAAGAATAAAACACACACATACATAAAGGTCACTTGCTCAGCTAATAAACCAGTTATACTTATTTACATATGTGTTTACATATGCTTCATCAGAAATAGATTCTCATTTCTGAGTATTAGTTATACTAAATGCAAGGTATAATGCTATACTCTACATGGATGAACATTCTTGCTTATGAATCTGTTCCCCTCGACTGACTTGCACGTCATTTTTAGGGAATGGTACAATCAATGGTTATGTTCCAGTTGGGAGCGATTAAAATGAAAATTTATGTGGGTGTGTTGTGTGTGCGCATACACACACACATGCACTCTCAGAAAAAGAAAAAAAAAAAAAAAAGAGTAAACATTTATACCTCTGCTTGTCACTGGGGCTGTAACCAACTGTACCCTTAGCTGTAGGTAACTGTACCTTTAAAGGTACAGAAATGGGCTCTGAGGATCATGTCTGTACCATTGATGGTGCACTAAGGTGGCTTGTACCTTTGGGAGGTTCCTCATAGACCATTTCCTTATCTTAAAAGGTACAAATACAAGGATACAGCCCCAGTGATAACGTACTATTTTTTCCTGAGAGAGACAGTGTGTGTGTGTGTGTTAAATAATAATAATCAAAATAAATGCAGAGGACTTTCCCTTTTACAAAAATTCAAAATGTCCCAAATCAAAATGGCTTCAATAGTTTATTCAAATGTTGTATTGCTTATATATTTACGTATGGCTTGTATATATTTTATATATATATATACACACATAAAATATGTACATATAAAATATATACACATATGCACACACATACACAAGCACGCATACATAAATATGCACAGCCATACACACACATTTGTTATGATTCTGATGATAGGGTGTGTTACAGTACTTGTTAAACTGTCATTCGATTGCTGCCAAACAAGTATCGTAGTTCATTAAAAGGTTTTTTTTTTTTAAAGACTAGATTATAACAGTTTGGTCTTTCCTGCCATCAAGTTAGTGTGACCGGTGATACATTTTTAAGGAGATCTAACTACATATTAGTGCCAATTAACAGCATTACACGTTTTTCTTTGTATGTCTAATCTACAAAACATCAATCCCATCAGCTAGCGGACTTGGTGACGTATCTATCCAGCAGCAAAACAAGCGGTTTTAGAGGATGAGCATGTTGTCAATGTAATAACTGTTAAATAAACCGGAAGCTTCACACTGCCCGAGCCAATTCACATAATGGTGGGAGTGTCCCTGTGCACCTTTACTCTTCACGACTTAAGATCACTTGTAAAGTGCTGAACATGTAACAGGAAACGGGTCCGTCTTTACTGCTTCTTTATCAGTATGAACTTCGCAAATATTCACTGCTCCGATTACGTGGGTTGGCTGGTTTTCCAAGGGCAGGTCGGACTTGCGGAGTTATTCTTTAACAGTGATTCCATCAACAAAAAGGCTGAAGGGGTTTTTGGGGAAGGATGGGGGGAAAAAATTTCCTAATGGCTACTTCTTCAGCGCATGACCTTTGACCCACCCCCAATGTTTTTTCCTATCACAAGGTGATGTTATTTGAATGGATTTTATTTAGAGATGTACCTTCCCTGCACCGTCCCCGCGGTCGGTGTCGCGCCCTGCCGCCGGCCCTATTTCACTTTCTTGTCCGGCTTGATGTGGCTGATCCGTTTGTGCTTCCCATTGGGGATGCCGTTGGAGCAGTGTCCGTTCGCCTTGCCTGCGGCGGGGGCCGTGCGGCCCCGCGTCGCCGCCAGTCTCGCCACGCGGTAGGCGGCGTACGCGGCGACGAGCAGCGCGCCGGCCAGCGCCACCACCACGTCCAGCAGGAAGTACTGGTGGGTGGGGATGCCGTAGACGGCGGAGCGCAGGTGGTCGGCGCCCCTGTGCCGGAGGATGTAGTCGATCCAGTAGACGGCCCGGCTTACTGGGTGGCCGGGCTGGTCTTTGTGGATGTGAGACAGGAGGCGTGCCTGCTGTCGGTACCTGCGGGTCAAAAGACAGGGCGATGCAAGACTTTGGTATCCGAGGCAAATGGGGTATGAAGCATTAACCCGTACAAATAACATTATAACAGTACAAATACTAAAAAAATAAATAATAATCACTGAATGTTTTACCCCGGAACTCCAACTGATGAAACTCATGTAATCCAACAAAGTATCTTTGTTAAATCTCTAAAACTCACAGAAATGCTACTTACAAACCCGTGGACTGAGTGAATGGTGCTGGAGGAAGTTTGACCTTCGGGAAGGGGGGGTAACGTGATTTAAATATAAAAAGGTCTGTTTGCTCCCTACGCCCTTGGACTGAGTGAATTTTAGAAATTAGCTGTTAAATGTATATTTAAAAAAAAATAAAAAAATCAGTGAAGTTCTCACAATAGCTTATAGCAAAACAGCTGCGTTACATCCGTACTGGACGCGAACGTCAGTGCCTTTGGACTAAATGCAACAACCGGTCAGCAGGTGGTGCTCTTGCTCCGCAGCAGAGAAACTCATTCGGCGACGCAGCTTTGAAATGACACATTAGTGTTCTTTGCTCAATAATCAATTTACGATAAAAGACTTAGTACTTTATCCCTTTAGCTTAAATTATACAGAGCTTTCACGTGTCATGCAACAGCAATGCAATACAATTAACCATGTTTGCCTTAGAATATAAAGTACAACCATATAGCTGGTAAAGAGCCTTCTTTTCCGGTGAACAAAGGACATGATTTGGCTATTTGTTATTTAACATGTTTAATCTTGCGATATGCCGTCGGCGGCCAATCCTATCCGCAAAGGGCCGGTGTGTATGTGGGTTTTTGGGATAACCTGTAGGTCAGCTGTTCAAAGCCAGGTGTGAGGAGTTTATAGCCAATCAGTCCTCTAATTAGTAATCTAATTAGGGAGTTGCGGCAAAAACTTGCATAGCTAACAGCCCTTTCTGAATGAAACTGCCCACCCTTGCCATAGGCTGTAACAGCAAAGGTCCCTTAAAAAAAAACATTTAGCGAGTTATAAATAGGAAATCAAACATCACGGCCACTTTGACGGTGGTTTGTGCTACCTGTCGTCTTTTATGACCTTGACCATAGCTTGGTAGAGGTCTTCTTCAGTCATCATCTTCCACTCCAGCATTATCCCCATGCCTTTTGCCTGTACTCTCGTCATGGTGTCATAGTGGTCCCCGAACAGCGGGACCCCCACCACTGGGACCCCGTGGTACATGGCTTCATAGATGCTGTTGAGTCCCCCGTGGCTGAGGAAAGCCCTGATGTTTGGATGACCTTGAAAATACACACAGCGAGCAGAGACTCTTAACAGGGACGCTGGCAGATCGTCCACATCTGCAGCTTGTTCACACACATTCCTGTTCTGTTCCGTGTCGAACAGCAGCGATTCAATGTGATTAAATAAGCTGTAAAGGTGTATAACATGCTTCTTGCTGTTGGCCATGGAACTTTTTGGCGCATGCGGAGCATCAAGTTTATTCATGTAAGGAAGGGTTTCTAACAGTTAAATAGTTGAGTAACGTTTAATGAGGATATACGTTATTTAGGGCCCATGATATTAGGTGTGTCACAGGTGTGTTTGCTAAATGCAGCCATTTGCATTTAGCCATAAACTTCTGACAGCTTAAGAAAATGTTAAAAGGACTGGAAAGAAAACCCTCCTTTATTTCTTTGGTGGTGTTTTCAGGTTACTGATTGACCTGTAACTACACAATCAGTAACATATTTCTTTTTAATGAGCCACATCACCTGCTCCAGCTATTCTCAGCCACCCAAAAACTTCAATTCAAGTCAAATTCCTTGTTACTTTCAATAATGCAAAATCATAATGGATGTGGTCGCAGTGATTTGTGCATAACCCTGTATTACCGCAGTAAAAGAATGGACTTTGTTCATATGATTTTTCAGGAGGAGGCAGTTTTACTTCAATTCACCCGTTTGTTACTAAGCAACAGATAAAAGTGCAGAAAGGGAAAGTTCAGACTGTCTGTGAGTTACGGATTTGTTACGCACATTTTAGCCTGAAGCACAAAAGATCTAAGCATTTCTCTTACAAATAATTATAGGTCTTAAAGAATCCTTGATATTTCATCTACTGGAATATTAAGAAAAAGTTAACTACAAAAATAATCAAACAATTTCCAGAACATAGATATTAGATCGTTGAAAATATATGTAATTCAGGAACGCAGTATAGCATTCACTGTGTCCAGAAAAACAGTCACAGGCTGTGTGGATGGATATAAGGTAATACTAAATCAGTAGGTACATGCATCATTAGTCAAGAATGAAATGCCCAGACGCACAGGGATCTTGTTTGGTGTTTAGAGGGTAACATCACCAGGAACCAGAAATCCGAGCGGCTCTGGAGAAAGTAACATCTCTGGTGATTTTTTCCCCAGACTGACTACATCCGGGGCTCACGGGTAACACAGCGTTTGCGTTGTCCCTTCTCACAAGAGACGGATTGTCTGCAGGCACCCCGAGGAAGCGGGAGAGGAGCGAGGGCACATGTCAGGGCCAAATTCATCATTCAAAGCTCACGAAAGGGCGATTAAGTCAATGCCAGGAGCCACGGAGATCTCAGTCCCAGCAACAGGTATGGTAGCGGCTTGCTGAAGGACATTTAGTAACACATTAGTTAAAACGATCGAATTAAGTAAAACGCATAGGAACAATGGCTGCTTTCAATGTGCTAATGACAGCCAATCCTAAACGACTTAACAACCTAAAGATCAATTAATCTCTAATCCCAGCAAACATTAAATCCCTGGTTTTTCTAGTTGACTGGTGAGGAAATTGGCCCGTTTGTTCAGCTTGACATAAGTGGTACTGAAACACATGCATGACTTTCCCCAAGCCAGAAACCTCTGATTCACCGCTAAGTTTTAACGCTGGTACAAATTCAGATAAGACACAAAACTAACGTCGGGCCACTAAGAGGCAAATGACATGTATTAATATAATGTGTGTGAGTATGGCAGTTATTTTACGCTTGGTTGTAATGATACCTACCGAGAAGGTCATTCTGTGGCATCCAGTCCACAAGTTTGGTGTTGTTTCCCAACTTTTTGGGTGCGATTCCGGAAAACCTGAGACAAAGCAGTATAGATCAAGTAAAGGAAACATGTCTTCTTGGTGTAACACTGTGCACAATGTAGCGTTTACTGATTCACTAATGTAGCTTTCTGACCATTGATTAAAAAAAAAGGCCATTATCAGCAGCTTCTCCTTCAGGTCATTGGGTGATACAATTCCTGACACTGATAGTATTTTTTTGCTTGGACACATGCTGCCCATCTGCATGCATCGACTTCCTGCTGTCACAGGAGAGCACGACGCAGCGCCCCGCGCATGCATTACTGCGGTGACAACAAATGACAAAAGCAACATTCAGAATGAATGGAATCAAAGAAACAATTCAGACTGATTCCTCCCCTCCCCTCCCCCGGTGTAATAGACTGCGTCGGGAGAAGCAGCTGCCATCGCCAGGGCGGTCCAAGGACTAACATCTTCGATCGAAATGGAAAACGGCAAAGAATACAACTTATTAAAATAGTCATTTACTTAGGAAATCACTTCCAACCCAATTTGCTCCTCTTGTGCAGGGTCATTTGTAGCTTGTATCTCGTAATGAAACATCCCTAGTCTGTTGGTTCAGATTAGGATGCTGTTAATAATCATTGCAACTAATGGGACCAACATTAAATTTTCAGTAAAAGGTGCAAAAATAAAGAAACAAACTAATGAATTAAGCCTGAAGTACACCGTACCATTTCCAGCAAATGTCATAACCTTTTATACTGCTGGCTTTAAGACACATTCTATAAGTGTAACAAAAAAAAAAAAATTAGACAACAGACCACAGATTTTACATGATATTGGTTTCGGTCACATCCAGTGTTCCATTCGGGGCCAAGCTGTCGTGTCCTTGGCTAATTGAAATTTCAAGGATCGGACCATGGATGAGTAACTAAACAAACCTACACTTACAGTACTAGCCAACGACCATAAAACACATTATTGACTGGATGGTCCGATTTTTCTTTGTGCAATGTTCATAGCTTCATAGTGCAAGGCATCACTAGTGTCTTGGCGGTGATAATTGTGTAAACAGGCCCACTGCGCTGTCAGACGTATAAAAGTATAGTGCATAGATAATATTTGATAATGATAACCGTTTTACAGGTTCATTTGCTTCCTCTTGTTGTAGTGTACTCTTTCTACCTATAAAAAAGTGTATGTGATTCTATCCATTTTCAGTTGTTTATAAGTGAGTTTCAGTTGATTATGTGAGAGTCTTTCAGTAGCGTAAATGTTTTCACTTGTAAGTGTGCGCATTTCAGTACACTATGTGAAGGATTTTGGATTCATATATGTTTATGCATGGTCATTCTGAATAAAGTCCTCTACGGTAAATGGTAAATGGACTGCATTTATATAGCGCTTTTTCTCAAAGCTCTTTACAATACATGCCTCACATTCACCCATCCACACACACATTCATACACCGGTGGCAGAGTCTGCCATGCAAGGTAGCCAACCTGCTCACCGGGAGCAATTAGGGGTTCAGTGTCTTGCTCAAGGACACTATGATGGGGTCAGGAGGAATCAGGGCTCAAACCTGCAACCCTCCGGTTGCCGAACGCTAGCACTACCTCCTGCGCCTCCATCTTCCCCATAAACCTCTATAAAACAGTGTGGCGTGCTACACGTAGTGCGTAAGTTCGGACAGTGACTAAATAACCGAACGGTGACTAACTTACAGAACGACGCATTTCTCGGAACGTATCCCTGCCGTTAAGCAACACATGACTGTATACTGATTTCATAATATACCCAGCAAGTTAGCTTGCACCAGTACTATTTTCTGCAATTGAATATACAATTCAATTCAATTTACAACTCAACGTGATTTTTAGTTGCTACAGGAAGCAAAATGAGATTCTTGTGTGCACATTGGTTTGGCTGACTTATGTCAAATTCTATCTCCTGGTCCGGGGTGAAGTCAGGCGAGAGTAAAGCGATTCTCTGATAATATCTTGTGTGTAGGGGTAGGTGACTTGTATTACGATTAGTCACAGCGGTAGCTGGGTAACCAGTGCTGCCATTTACATTTGGTTAGGTGCTTCCACCATACAGTATGCAAAGACATAGCCGATGCAAAGTTCATTTTCTTGTCAAAATTCATCATCTTTCATAGCTGCTGTTTCAGTGCAGGATGAGCCTATTCCGGTAGCTATAGAGCATGCTGGCCATTATCTAGACCCATCCTTTATTCCAAAGGCACAGTCTGTTCTTTGAGCACCGTGAGAAGGCGCTGACACGAGCGTGACGCGTCACGCCTATGGTACAGGATCCCCATAAAAGACGAAGCTACTGCTGGCCACCCTTGCGCGCCACAAAGGCAGCCTACTGGAAAGACGACCTGCAAATGTGTTAATGCCGTTGTTTCCCAGAGGCGCCATGAATGAATAATCGAGGCGCGTCTCCTTTATGAATCCAAATCGGTGCGGCTTCACTACTTCTCCATTCCTCCTTTCTTTTGTTGGAATTTTGGCATTTTTCTCTGCCTCCTCACTATTCCTCATTAACGTGTTTATTATACTTACTGTTTATTTGATGAGTAATATTTTGCACCGAGGCATCACCCCTGGGACTCCACGTTAGCCGTTGCCTGCTTCGGGAATTCTTTTACGCTGATTCACGCCACGAGATAACAGAGCCCTTAACTCTAACTGCGGCCGCGTGCTACAAACTGACACTCGCGCAAAGTCCTGCGAAGCAGCCATACTGAAAAATCACAACAGACTCCACAAACAATTGTGGGTTTTCTTCAGAGATGTTGACTTTACAAGAATCCTTTGCAGGTCTAAAACTGTCTGCTTTTTTTATTTTTAAGCGAAGCATGCCAAGAGCTACGGATATTGTGACGTGGCGATGAGTCCACAAACATTCCAAGAGACCGCAGACTCTGTTCAATGGTGATTAGGCTAATTATAATTTGGTAGGCTTGGTGCCGATGATTTGCATTATACTAATATGAAACTGTAGACAAATAT
The DNA here is from genome assembly GCA_026779585.1 of Mormyrus proboscirostris. Taxonomy (NCBI): domain Eukaryota; kingdom Metazoa; phylum Chordata; class Actinopteri; order Osteoglossiformes; family Mormyridae; genus Mormyrus; species Mormyrus proboscirostris. The sequence goes on along the minus strand of JAODKF010000055.1, from coordinate 546,906 downwards.
GCCATTGTAATTTTCAGGATATAATACTGATAAATATAATGCATGAAATACTAATACTTATATAACTTGATAAATGGTAAAAATGCATTGTGTTCATTCTGCAAATACACAGAAGTGAATCACGCTAAAACTCAATGAGTAAAATCTTAATACACTTTACATTTGACCATCTATAACAAGCAGAGTGTAACTGCAGTTTGTGTGGCCCATTTGTACGAGCACAAAGGCTTAGTGAAATCTCTTTGTGCACCCATCAGCCACATAAGCTACTTCACCGGAAAGATCAAGTTCAGCTCCTGACTAATCCCAGACATGTAAACCGGATCGTTAGGAGTGAGAGCGCATTTGCTTCGCCGGACAGATTAAGCTATTAGCCACCCATGTGTCGGGAATTAATACATACAGGACCAGGTCTTCAGCCAAAGTGAATCTGCAAGCCCATTCATGTTCGATTTTTATATCTAAACAGCTGCCATTCTATGTCACAGCACTTCAGTACTACAGGCCAGATTCACATAATGAATTTTCAACTGAATGGATGTCAAAGGTCTCGATCTTATTTCAAGCGGAACCTGGAACTGAGCACCACCTAGGAGTAATGCCGACAATGCAGCGCCTGCATGTTTCTGTCCTGTTTGACAGGTATGGAGCTCAACAAAGATATTACACTGCATCATGATACTTACTGAAACTATTTCCTCATTCAAAAGGCAATCACCTAGAAACTCAACTGTGATGTTTCATCGAGTAACATAAAGCAAAGAAAAACCTGTGCAGCAGATACTGTTACTCCAAAGGATTATACCGAATTTTCCATTTCGGTGAACTTTCTAATATGCCTTTTATTTTCTGCGAGTATATATTTCCTGCATCAATGAAGACGTGGGTGGAAAGGTAGCCATTAATGTGTTTCTGTTAAGCTAGTAGCGTCTGAAAGACGACGATGACCTCATCAAACGAGGCCGTAAATCGCTAGAATTTGCAAGGGCTGGGAACCTCCGTCAGTAGGATCTGTGTCAGCGTTGCTTTAAATGAGGCCATGGAAATCCTGATCGCATGATGTCATGTTGTCAGTTCAATCACTGATCATGCAACCGAGACGTAAAATTCAGTGACTGAGGCCTACCGGTTGGTTGAGATTGCTCTGGATGGGGGCCATCTTATCAGCAACTACACCAGTTGCGAGGTTCACCAGTTACATCACTCCCCTCCCCCCGCAGTCAAGGGAGCTGGGTGTTTGGTCTTGCTTGATGAGTTTCCCGAGAGATGGAGCACATTGTGCTCGTTAAGTTATGGACTAGATGTTTTCTCATGTGAAAATGTGGTACGGTTACTAAGATACTAACTCTTCCCATGGAGAAGAGAGCAAACACAGTTCACACCCATTTGTAGATGCTTAGCCTGGAAACTTACACTGTATGCTTAATATTCACCTTGAAAAAGATGATAAGAATTCATAAGAATCACAAATATTGACCTATCACATTATAT